>PVKC010026210.1:0-16167 GCA_004027635.1 Crocidura indochinensis | reverse complement strand
AGTCTATTCCATGTTTCTGAGACCAATAGTACCAGAACATGATGACAAAAACTGGCCGAGAGTTCAATGAGTCATTCAGGGGAAACTGAGGCATATCACACTGAAGTTACTTTATTGGAATAGTGGGTTGAGGGTTGCGTGAGATGGAAATTTTGCTTCCACTTAGTAAGGAAGAGTCACTGAGAAGCTGATTCTGATTTTCCTTGTCCTGGAAAAGATATCTGAGCTGAGGGGTAATTTCCAAGGAGGCCAGAGTCTTAGTAAAAGGTGGGATAACACCTCAGTGTCCATCTCAGCTTATACCTTACCTGTTCTAATTCCCCCCAGGGTTATGAGGGAGAACTGGGTAGGCTTCAAAATAAGTTGACTTCAAAACCCAGACCTGCTCCAGGGTTTAATATTGCCCGTGCCCCCTGGGTTATTCTTGGCATGAAAAGGCCCTAGTCAGATTGGTGGAATAGAATATTTTTTTCATAAAATTATGTCTTAGTATGAGTATATATGTCTCCCATTCCCTGCCACCCCTACCATCAAGCACGTTGAGTTCATGAAGGCAAATGCACAGAGCTCGGGTGAGCTCTTATTTATTTTTTGGAAGGCATGCAGAGCAAAACCATTTCTCTCCCTGCATAAATATGCATGAGGTGAGCCTGCACTGTTCTCCTTGGGAAGCCTGGGGAGAAGGGAGAGAGCCTCCTGTGACTGCAGTTGTAGCCCTGCCCCGTGGCTGCTGGCACCCCATTAATCAGGGGGGAACAGCGCCTCGTGAACTGTGAAATTGGCAGCCCCCGACAGCTTCGGGGCCCAGTCGAGCAGGGACTCTATTTCACAGCTGGGAGGTGGCAGTGTGGAGTGGAGAAGGAGGGTGCAGAACTTGGAGGGCTGAAGAGACCCAGTCCCCCTCTCAGTCTTCATAGCCCCCTCCCCAAGAGTCTTGCTCAGAGGGCATGCCTCTTGATTAAGGGGAGATGGGTCGGGGTGGCGGTGTAGAGGGGAATGGGCAGCACAAGACATGCACTGAATGATAATAGCTATCAGGCCACACACACACACACACACACACACACACACGTATATGAGTCCTGGCTAGCTTGCTGCTGAGTCCCAAATACTTTGCTTTGTACTTTTTTGCCTTTCTTATTTTTTTAAACTTTATTGATTGATTATTGATTGATTGTTTTTGGGGGCCACACCCAGCGGTGCTCAGGGGTTTCTCCTCACTACGCACTCAGAAATGGCCCATGGCAGGCTCAGGGGACCATATGGGATGCCAGGAATCGAAGCACCATCCATCATGGGTTGGCCATGTACAAGACAAACACCATACCACAGTGATACATCTCCAGCCCATTGACAAACTGAATTTAAAACTTCCAAGTTAACTCTAGGGCCAGCAGAAGGGTTGTGCAAATGCTTCAGGGCAAAACAGACAGAATATTATATTCTAGAAACTGTCAGAAAGTTCAGAGTGCCTGGAGTGAACAGATGGACATAGGGCAGCAGACTGGAGATAGGTCCCATTGCTCCAGGATCTGTCTGCAAGGCCCTGAAGAGCTGCTGGAAAAATGGTTGTTTTATTTTAGGGACACATTTGAAGGTAAGAACTCAAACTCGTGAAGCCCAGGCCCCTCCTTGAAGTAGAGCGATCCAGGCCCAAATGGTCTCTTTCCCAGAAAGATGAGTCAGATGGCAGCGTTCGTGTTAATTAGAAAAAGGGCAGGAGGTGGATACAAGATGGTGTCTGTGCTGCAAATGGGACCTGAGAGACCTATTTGCCCAGTAGACACTGTAGAGTTTGTTTGTTTGTTTCTGTTTTACTCCAAACTTGGTTATAGAGGTGTCAAGTGATTTAGTTCATCAAGCTGGCCCCTAGTATCTCTACATTTTCAGTCAGATCCAGGCAATTCCCTTCAGCCCTTTCTCTCCTAGAACCTATGTCCTTTATGAGGGAGATGGGGAGCATTGGTGGTGGGATGGTTGCAATGGTGAAGGAGGTTGTTCTTTTTATGACTGAAGCCCAACTACAATCATGCATGTAATCATGTTGCTTAAATGAAGAAAAAAAATGTTTAACACAAATGGGGGAGAGCAGTAAGGAAGTGAGTATGTGAAATTGGGTGATGAGAACATTAAGGGTGAGAAAGTGAGGGTAGTTTCTGAGCACTGATTTCCTTCTGCCAGGAAGCTCAAAGGGAAACCAGGGGTGAAGGGCTAGGATAGCAGACCCGGTGGAGACTTGTTGACTCAGCAAGCCAGAGTGTTGTCATGGTGCACAGAGAGCTATATATGGGTTTACTATCAGTTTATGATGCTCTGATTTATTGCAGAAAAGGGGAGGGAGCAGGTTGAGAAGAGGCTTAGTAGGTGGGGGAAGTGGAGAGGAGGAAAGGGAGATGCTTCTTTCTAGCAAGGAGGATATCCTGATCTCTATCCTATATAAAAACCATGTGTTTTCTCACTTGCTGACATAGTACCTTGTGGGCCTGAATGGATAGGACGTTTGCCTTATATACACATAAGTATAATATCTTGCATGAATGCATCAACATATAGTTACACACATGCCAACATATAGGCCAGATATGTATATTTATGTGCATAGTTTAGATATGTGCAGTATCCTGTATGCTGTAGCCACATGTATTGCATACTCACATAATGTGTATGTACATGTGTGTAGAAATGCACATGAAAAGCATATGGATATTTTTTTGCAAAGTGATCTGATCATATAGTATACCTTATATATGCATCCATTTTACATATCAGTGCTACATATTTTCATGTATGTATAGACTTGTTAACATCTACATATATTTATAGATACATGTGTTGCTTCTTCCCAGAAAGGAAAATATTTCCAGAGTTGGAATTTAAGATCCTCTCCCATTAATTCTCTCCCCCACAGTTCTAATTTCTCCTGTTACGCTCTTAAGTTCTCAATACATAATGTATAGATTTATGTAAAATTATACATTTTTATTATTATAAATGTATAAATTATAAATAAAATGGATTCACACATAATTGTACATACAATGGATTTTATTATTATAAATGTATAAATTATAAATATAATAGGTTTATACATAATCATACATACAATACATAAGAAGTGAGGTGGGCTTAATCTTCTGGTCCATGTTCTTGAATGTGTATCCCGCTTGTTTGTCTCTATGTTCCTTTGCTTGTCTATTTTTATATTGGAGAAGCCTGTGTTCTCTCTTGAGGACACATTTCTCCATTTCTCTCCCTTCATATACATCTAAATAAGTCTCAACAAGTCTTCATTCCAAAAATCTTGAGGTATAATGGAGTATGGGCTGTAAAGTTTGGAGCATAGAAGCTCTTTGTTGTTGCTGTTTTATGGGAAAATGTATGTTGTCCAGCCTGTGTGCAGAAGAAGAAAGGAAGAAAAAAGAAAGGAAGGAAAGACTGTAAGAGGGCAAAATCCATTCAGTTATCAGCATCCTTAAAGACTGTTCTGTCTTTGTTTCAGGTGTGGGAGCCCTGGATGTAGGGGTGCATGCCTTTTAAGACAATTAAGGCTGCCCACTCTGTGATGAGCAGCCCAACCTAACCTAGCCATAACCCACATTAGATGTTGTTGTTTTTTTTCCCCAGTGTCTGGTTCTTTGATTCTGGCTCTTTGATTTCCTTGTTTGCTCCTTTTCTTGATGACGAGGGTCTTAATGACTATATGAGTTTGAGAGTATCTGGACAGACACAGAGGATCCCATACGTGAATTCTTGGAAGTACTTGAGAACTAAACTCCATTTGCCTTCAGGCCTTCTTGGGTTGTTGATGTAATGGCAGTTGGACTTGGAAATGCCCCTTGAATAACCTCACTGTAATGACAGTTGGACCTAGACACACTCCCTGAATGGACAGACCCTTTGGACACACCCCCTGTCACTCCAGGTATAAAAAGAAAATCTTGGAACAGTTGGAGGGGGCTAGAATAGTGATCAGAGCAGTACCCACTGGGGGAGGGACAGAGATAAAACATTGGTAAGAGGCTTCCTGCTTTGTATCTATCTATTCCTTTACTCTATCTATCTATATCTATCTATCTATCTATCTATCTCAAACCCAGGTCTAAAGGCCTCCCCCAACCCCCTCAGGCTGGTGAATATCTCTCTCTCTCTCTCTCTCTCTCTCTCTCTCTCTCTCTCTTGTCTCTGAGTGAGCACAAAGCCCCACCCAGCATTTGGGCCCCATGAGCCCTCCCTGAGCCTTGCAGCACACAGTCCTGGAAGCCTTGAGCCTCTTCAGTTCTACAGCTAATCACAGCCTTGCAGATGACTGCATTAACAATTCTTCAAAACTGGGTATAAGTGTTATCTCTTCCTATCTACTTCAGAGGCATTTCTGAGGGACATTAGGCACATCCTATAACTATTTTTTCTATGGTGAAAATACATTTTTCCCTTTATGTAGACTGGCATTGACTAGACTACATAATAATAGAACCAAGGTAGTGTACACGACTATGTATAATAGTATCCAAAAATATCCCAATCTTAAAGCCCAACTAACTTCTTTAGCTTCTTTCTTTCCTCCATCTACACTCATGGAAACTGACTGTGTGCCAGACACAACTAGATGGTGTAGACAGAATAATCATGTAGACTCATCCTTGTCCTCATCTAGCTTACCTTTTAACAGGGTGATGCCAGCAAGGACAGGTATTAAGGGCAGATGCCCCTTCATTGAGAAGCGCAGGGCAGTAGTGGATGGTTGATGGGGGCAGACAGAGAATAAGAGTTTGGACATATTGGGGGTCAGAGTAATAGCACAGCAGTAAGGCATTTGCCTTGTGCATGGCCAACCTGGGGCAGACCCAGGTTCATTGAAGACCTGGCATATGGGAATATGGTCCCCGGAGCCTACCAGGAACAATTTCTGAGCATAGAGTCAGGAGTAACCACTAAGTGCCACCAGGTATGACCCCAAAACAAACAAACTAAAATAAAGTGGGGCACTGTCACTTCTGAAAGGATAACCAGTTCATTTCCAGTGTTTGGAAATGTGTCCCCAAGAAGGACACATAGTAGGATCAAGCAAGAGAGGAAAGTGTCAATGTACTGAGATAGGGAGACCTAGCTTGAGGTAATGAAGATACCAAAGAGCTGACATTTTCTCTGTGAGGGGTTGAGTTATAGTCATTGCAATGTATGAAGCAAAAGTCTGTGCCTGTAAACTTTGGCTCTAGCAGGATCCTTTCTACAGCTAAGGGGGCATGGAGTAGATTAAATTAACATGCATTAAAGATGAGTGGATAGTTAGGAGAGGGTTGCCTATAGCAATTATCACTATTATAACATGCCCTGCTAGTTCCTGTTTCTCTACTCCATGAAGACTTCCAGTGGTGAGAATTTATGTTCACAGTTTAGTGACTGAGAAAGTATGATCCTTTCAACCTTCTAGAGTAGTGTCTTATATTTTTTTCAATAGGGGGTTCACGTTTCTATTTTTGCCAGAAAATATCACAAAATTATGAGTGCCTTCAATTTCTTGGCAATCGAAACAATTCAGGGCTTTGTCACTCAATGAAAAAGGTCACAGGCAAAATTAAAATTAATGAAGTCTGGATTTGCTTTTCAAAAAAATGCAGAAAAGTATTGAACCTACCTGTGTTTACCATTACACCACTTTGCTATGCGATCATGAAAATAACTGGCCTTTATGGGTCACTAGTTTGGTCTTAAGGTGGAATATTGGAGTCTTACTAAGATCTAGTCCTGGCTTCCTTTCACAGAAGCAGAATGAAGGGAATCTACCAGTTTTCC
The DNA here is from genome assembly GCA_004027635.1 of Crocidura indochinensis. NCBI lineage: Eukaryota > Metazoa > Chordata > Mammalia > Eulipotyphla > Soricidae > Crocidura > Crocidura indochinensis. The sequence goes on along the minus strand of PVKC010026210.1, from coordinate 10,374 downwards.
CTCCATCTCCTTATATATTTAGTGAGGATGATGAAAAAATAAGCTGGTTACAAGGATTAAATAGGTTGTAAAGCACATGCCATTTAGAATAATGGCATGGCTGATGTAGGCATGCATGTGAGTGTTTTCATCATCTACCTCATTATGATTTTATTTTACTACATTATCAGGGCATAAGTAGGCACATCAAGCTCAGAGGTGATGCTGGCATGGCCAAGTTCTCTGATCAATACTCATGAACTTGATATCTTAATTGTAGCAGTAGTCTCTTGTTCTTTTTTTTTAATTTTACTTTATTTAAAGAATTGTGATCTATAAACTGTTTCATAGTTGAATTTCAGCTATACAATGAGCCAGAGTCCTTCCCAGCCGGTATCAACCTCTTTCTACCAATGAACACAGAGTGCATCCTATCCCACCACCTTTTGTCCCCTGGCCTGCCAGTCTAACAGGAAGGCCCCTTTAAGTTTATATTGTTAAAATTTAGATCCCTTGATTTTATTATCATTGACTTTGAGGTGTTTTTAAGTTTCTTTGTTTGTTTGCGTAGGCACAGAAAATATGGGGAAAATAGAAAGGACAGACCTTTGGTCTACAAACAGATCTATGTTGTCCTGGGATGCTCAGTGTAGAATTGGGAGACTGATTTTTAAATTGTGAAATTTTAGGCTGCATCTTTATGTCCTTGTTATTTATCATTCTTTCTCTATTTATCTTCTGCCTTAAATGTTCTCCTAAACTTTATTTTATTCTAAGTTGAGATATTGTCACCATATAATAATATCAATAGAATAAAAGACTCTAAGCATATTCTTAGTACTAAATTAGAAATAATAAAAATTTCCTGAGGAATTTCTTCCGCAGACATGTGGATTTTAATTAATAGTAACAATCATAAATAAATAATCAATATACAAAGGAAATTAATTACCCATTTGCTGATTTCATGCTTTACTATCCATAAATGGGTGTTTTTGACTTGATATTAAACTCCTTTATGCTTAGATACTTTAAATATTTTCATCCTTCCCTCAAAAACATATAATTTCTACAAGTTCTCAACACTTCTCAGACATTTTCCATTTTATCTCATCTTTAGGAGGTAAAATGATGAATTCGGTGCTGATTTAATTTGCATGTCAGGGTTTACTAATGAGGTTAAATATCTTTTATATGTGAAACTTTCTTTTTTTCCTTCAGTTCCCTGATTTCTATTTGTTCATTTTGTTCCCCCTCCTCTCAAGTTGCTCACTTTCCTAATGAGTTGAGTGTTTTTCCTTTTCTTATTGTAAATATATGTAATAAGCAAATTTTAAAAATAGCGTAGTTCTTTGTCAGAAAATAATGTCTTCTTCCTCTTTGATTTATGTTTTCATTTTGTTAAGAGAATCATTTCTTAATTTAGAAGATTATTCACTTTAATGTGGAAAATTATTTTTTCATTTCTTGTTTATATTTCCTGTGAATTATAAAAGGAACTTTTTCACTCTCCTAATTATATTAATAATGTAACTGAATTTTCTTCTGAATTGATTTTTATTTAAAGAAGCACGACTAAGAAAAATAAAAGACATTATTATTATTGTAATAATATCCAGAGACAATAGAGATGAGGACTGGAAGGACCAGCCCAGGATATGAAGCTTACCACAAAGAGTGTTGAGTGCAGTTAGAGCAATAACTACACTGACAACTATGGTGATAATGTGAATGAGTGAGAAAAATAGGATGCCTGTCTCAAACACAGGCAAGGGGTGGGGAGGAGGGAGATGGGGGGCATTGGTGGTGAGAAGATTGCACAGGTGAAGGGGATCTGTATTTTTGTGACTGAAACCCAACTACAAACATGTTTATGATCATGGTGCTTAAATAAATACATAGTGATAAAAATTAAAGAAGCATGATTTACAAAGTTACTAATAGTTGACTTATTTAAATATAGTATTCTGTCACCAATCCCATTGTCAACTTCCCTCCACCATGTTATTAAGTTGCTTCCTCCAGCCCCTCCAGCCTCCCACCTTGACAAGAACACTTTTAATTAATCCATCTTTCTGTTCTTGGGTCACATCCAATGGTGCTCATTCAGGACTTACTCCTTTTTCTGTGCTCAGAAATAACCCCTGATGGAACTTGTGGAATAATATAGGATTCCAGGCATTTAACTTGGGATGAACGTGTTTGGGAGAAGCATCCTCTCTACTGTTCTGTCACTTCAACCCAATAGGCATTTTTGGGTTTTATTGGGTGGGATGGTTGGGGCAACCACCCAGCAGTGCTTAAGGGTTACTCCTTGCGCTGCATTCAGAAATCTTTCCTGGCAGGTTCTGGGGACTACATGGGATGCCGAGGATCAGACTTGGGTTGTCCCCAGGTCAGCCACATGCAAGGTCAATGTTCTGCTGTGCTATCGCTCCAACTCCAACAGGCACATCTTAAAATTGATTTTGGAGGGCTGGAGAGATAGCACAGCAGCAGGGCATTTGTCTTGCATGCAGCCAACCTGGAATGACCCAGTTTTGATTCTCAGCACCCCATATGGTCCCCTGAGCCTAGATTACCCCTAGATGAGGTAATTTCCGAGTACAGAGTCAGGAGTAACCCCTGAGCATGGCCAGGTTTGACCCCAAAACAACAACAACACAAAACGCAACAACATAACATTGTCATTTGTAGCTTGGATTTCATATTTTCTGTATTGTGAGTCTGTGGTATGGATATATAGCTAGTATTCCCACACATTATCAATGCAAACACAGCCCCTAACATTTGCTAATCCCCTTACACCTCTTCACCTCATTAATTTCTTGCCCTTTCTCTCCTCCTCCTTCTTGTAACCTGGGGTCAAAGGTGATCTAGGTATCCTTCCCTTTGCTACATTGCATCTTCTAAATTTTTAAGATGTTGCTTGTTTCATTCATAATCTTTAGCCCTGTTTTTATATCTCAGGTGCTTTGGAGATCAAATTTATATATAAATCACCATTTTATCTATCATTTAAATGTAAAGTCCATCCTCTAGAGTATTACTGTCACATCCAAAGTGTGTGTGCGGGAGGGGAGGAAATTGTTGAGTTCTCTCTTCTTTTTTTGGTCTCTATTGACATCTTCTTTAGTGACATGCAGCTCCTGATTATTATGGTTTTATAACTTCTTGATATCAGAGGGGTAAGAACTGTCAGTGTTCTTGGCTATTCTAAAATAGGTCTTTCATGCCTTCAAATAGTTTCAAAATAGTTTCAAAAAAATTAGCACATTTCTTTACATTTGCATGTTAAGTAATTGTTTAGTATTTGTCTTCAATTCTTAAAGATGTAAATTGTTTAATATGTTCATATTTTACTTTTTAAAAATGAATAAGTATCTTTTTTTTCCTCAATGGTGGACTTTATGGGAGACCTATTGCTATCTCTGTGTGAAGATGGGATGAGTGTGATAAATGTCCCTGGTCACTGAGCCAAGAGGCGTGTTATCTTTTACAGACAGCATGGCTCCTTGGAGAGGCTCCTTCTTTCTCTCAATCACAACATATTTGGTGCAGGGCCACCTATTCTTCTCCTAAGACTTGGTGCATTCGCTATCTTCTAACACCTTTGCCATCCATCCTCTTTGCCTTAACTTGTTTCTAGCTCTCTATTATTTCCTTAGTGTGAAATCATAGGTTGAGTGTTCCACACTCACCAGAGAGGAAGAGGGGTCCCCATGGCCCCAATCTGGGTAGGACAAGAGGTGCAAATTCTGCAGCTATTCTGATGCAAGAAATAATCCACACATGATTGGTAAAATAACAGGCCAGGAACTCACACCACAAGTTGTTCACCCACAAGTCAGCCGCTCCTGCATGTGAAACAGCTCACCAAGATGGCAGCTTTTGCTCAGGGCCTCCCAAGCAACCTTTATTGGGAAAACAACACCCCCCACACCAAGGGTGGGGACAGGACGAAATGAAAACCAGCTAGAACCAACACCTTACTATTTAATGACCCCTTAGTTCTCCACCTGAAAGCTACTCTTTGCTTACTAAGTTTTTCTATACTTATCATTGAGTCCACATCATCTTGGTTTCTGTATTAGCTCCCCCACCACCTTCTTACTTCCCTACTGACAACCCTTAGCTCCTTCATTTTCCCCTTAGTGCTTCCACTATTCTCATGACTCCTGTGTTGTCCTCTTAGCTCCTTGATTATGCCCAAATATTCTCATGATCCTTTTAATTTTTTTATAATATCTTTATTTAGGCACTATGATCAAACATGTTTGTACTTGGGTTTCAGTTATATCACCCTTCACTAGTGCAACCTTCCCAGCACCAATGTCCCCCATTTCCCTCCTTCCCATCCCTTCCCGTATTTGAGGCAGGCATTTTATTTATTTTTATATTGATAATTTTTATTTTGATCAAAGGGATTTGCAAATCATGCACAGTGGTATTTCAGGCACATAGTGACATTGAATCGGGGGCACTTCCACCACCAATGTTGTCCTCCTTCCACCCCTGTTCCCAGCCTGCATCTTATGCTATTATTTTTTAAATATCTTTATTTAAGAGCCATGATCACAAGCATGTTTATAGTTGGGTTTCAGTCAAAAAAAAAGAACACCCCCTTCACCAGTCTAATGTTTCCACTACCAATGCCCCCCCCCACTCTTCTCTCATTCACTATCATTGTCATGATGTAGTTGTCAGTCACCACTCTTTGTGATAATCTTCATATCAAGGGCCAGTCATTTTCATCCAACTATCATCCTCTTAGCTCCTCCAGCATTCTCTTCTCTCCTTTATTTTCTTATCATCCCTCCCTCATCTCTGCATCTTTCCTACACCAGCCCCATAACTCTGCCATTATCCCCTCCATTTTTCTCTTAGTTCCTCTCTTCCCCTTAGAAATTATCTCAGTGATCACTGAAGTTTTTTCCACCTACTCTTATGACTGCATTCTCATTTCAGCAATTGCACCTAGGCAGCACTCATTAAATTTTATTGAAATCAGAGTAGCCTAGTCAAGGGATAGCTCATTGAGAAAGCATGTGGTGGCATTTCCTCAGTTCCTCTTTCTTGTGTTTCCCGTCTGCTGCATCATCCTGTCACTGTTTGGGGGAGCAGTGTGAGCTGGGTTTTTTTTTCTGGTCTGTGTTTTAATAATTAATACCTTCTGCTTCGAAGAGAAGTTCATCCAGGAACAATCGTAAGCAAATGAAAGCTAAGCTGTGAAATTGTGGTGGAGAGGGGAAATAGGGAGTCACTATAAATAAACTCAAAGCCCGCGTGCTCTCCCCCTTTTTTTGACTCTCACACACAACTATAAATGTTTGATGAAGATCTTTTTTTTTTTTTTTTACTTATTTATAAATCCTGTCACAGCAAATAGGCATTTGGACCAAGTTTCCCTCCCCATAGCAAATAGCTACATTTGGAAGACAGAAAGACCCCCTGGGAAGAAAATGAATGAGATTTTTTTTATCTACTTCCTTTTATTCCCTCAGGCAAGAAAGATTTAGCTATGCTCTAATTCCACTATTAGCAGCTGCTATTTATAATCCCCACCATTTATTGAACACCTATTTTGTGCCAAGAAATCTAAACAGTGATTTCTTGGGCTATTACCTTAATTCTCTCATTTCTTAAAGTGGGTGTTATTATCCCCATTTTACATCTGAGGAGATTGAGTCTCAAGGATCTGGATCCTACAAGATCGCTCCAGTAGAACTCAAAAGTACGCTTTATTTTAAAATGTGTTTTCAACCTGCAGGTTAAATTCAATTTATTGAGACAGAGTGATCATTTAAAAACATGAAAATAACAAGATGCAATAGAATACGATGGAACAAAAGAGTAAGAGGGGATAGAGAACATTATAGCTTAATATATTAATATAGCTTCACTCAACTTTTGTTTAGGTAGATAAGAATATTTGACCGTAGGTTCAAGTCTAACCAGTCGAGGATACTGCCCTGCAGACTGTGCATTCCTCTGTCCTTAGGCTAATGATAGACAGACTTCTTTTTTAGTTCCCAAAAAATAAATAAGTACTATTTATTGATCATTATCTTGAACTAACACATTTTAGTCACATGACTCTGCATCTCTATAGATTCTCAAGGGTGTTGACCTTCTACTTTGAAGTCTAAGATTTGAAGTATGGGGCCTTTGAGCACAGACCCTCAAACTTCCCATTTCTTTTGAGAAAAGGAATACATTACAGCATTAAAGTAACTTTTATCCTATTAACATGTACACTGTTCTTGGTTGTGAAGAACATTATTTTCTTAGCTGTCTATCAGGCCCTTAGATTCTTCACCATCATTTTTAGTTCCATCATCCCTTTTTTTGTTTGTTTTTGTTTTGTTTTGTTTTGTTTTGTTTTGGGGTCACACCCGGCAGTGCTCAGGGGTTACTCCTGGCTCCATGCTCAGAAATTGCTCCTGGCAGGCACAGGAGACCATATGGGGCACCGGGATTCGAACCGATGACCTTTTGCATGAAAGGCAAATGCCTTACTCCATGCTATCTCCCGGGCCCCTCCATCATCCCTTTAGCTATGTCTCCCTTTAGCTCCCCCTTTTAGGCTCTTAGCTCTATCTTCTTGCCTCCAATAGACTTCTGGCACTATGTTCTTGCCCTCCATTTCTCATTTCTTAACTTCTTTAAGCAAATTTGCACAGAGAAGGAAGGGTTGTAATACTCATATTTTGGGGATTCACACCCACCTGTGTTCAGGCTGGCTCTGGTCAGGGATTATTTTGGTGGTGCTCTGTGAACCATATGAAATGCCAGGAATCAAACCCAGGTTGACTGCTTGCAAAGGAAGCTGTGTACTATCTGCTATAATACTTGCTATGTAAAGGTGGAGATTTTAGTCTCAAATTGCTTAGTACTTACCCCTCCCACTACCCATCGTTTGTGGACCTTTTTTCAATGCCTAAACTGTTCATGTATTTTAACCACTCATGACTAAGCACCATCATTTTGGGGATAAAGGCCAAGTCACATTCTTTTCATCAGGAGAAACTTCCTTTCTTCTGAATCACTTTAGATAACCCTGCAACAAGCTCACAAGTCATGGTTTATGCCAGGAATAAAATTACTTTCGTTGCTGTGTGTTTCCTTTCTAGAATATATCTCATCAAGAAATAAAAGAGGACACAAATATGGAGATATATATATACCCTATTCATGGATTGGGATGATTAATATCATTAAAATGGCAATACTCTCCAAAGCATTATACAGATTTAATGCAATCACTCTAAGGATACTCATGAAATTAAAAAAAAAGTGGATCAAGCAGTTATGAAATATATTGGAACAATAAACACCCAATAAGAGCTAAAACAACCCTTAGGAGAAAAAAGATGAAAGGCATCAATTTCCTAACTTTAAATTGTACTACAAAGCAATAATCATTAAAGCAGCATGGTATTAGAATAATGACAAAAACCCTCCGATCAATGGAATAGACAGGGGTAGTCAGAGAATGTTCCCCAGATATATAGTCAATTAATCTTTGACAAAGGTGCAAGAAATGAAAAATGAAGCAAGGAGAACCTCTTCAACAAGAGATGTTGGGACATATGGTCAGCCACATGCTAAAACAGCACACTCAGATTTCTAACACCATGTACAAAAGTTAAATCACAATGCATTAAAGACCTGTCTCAGACCTGAAACTATAAGGTATATTGAAGAAACATAGGAACTAGTAGCATCTTCAAAGAGGAAGCAGCACTGACCAAACAGGTAGAAGCACAAATAAATAAATGTGATTACATCAAACTAAAATTTTTCTGCACTTCAAAGGAAATAGAAATTAGGGTAAAAAGGCTACCCACTGAATGGGAGAAGCTATTCACCTACTACCTAACAGATAAAGGGTTAATATCTAACATATATAAAATACTGACAGAACTTAACAAAAATAAAAATCTAACTCCATAAAAAAGTGGGGAGAAGAAATCAACAGACATTTCCTCAAATAAGAAATACAGGTGGCCAAAAGGCACATGAAAACATGTTCCACCTCACTAGTGATCATGGAGATGCAAATTAAAACAACAATGAAATGTCATTTCACATCACAGAGGTTGAGTAGAGTTGGCATAGTGAAACGTGGTGGAGAGGGATGGACATAGTGCTGTTGATGTTGGGGTGCCATAGCTCTGTATATAAATATCATATGCTTTGATCCTATTACATTATGTAAACGTCTTATCTAACCTACAGTAAAATTAAAAATAAAATAGTTTGGAGACCAGAGTAAAAGTACAGCTGATAGGGTGCATGCCTTGCGTGTAGTCAGGTAAGGTTTGATCTCCAGCAACCTGAGTGACCCACACCCAGTGACAGGAGTAATTCCTGAGTTCAGAGAAAGTATTATTTCATGAACCCCAGTGGATATGATTCAAAAAAAATAAATGAATAAACTTTTAAAAATAATAGTTTATATTTTCCTCATTCAATGAGTGATATACAATTGGTGCTAACTATTTATTGAATGTTGGGTGTTTTTTCCTAACTCACACTATGTTTTACACACCCCAGTTAAGTTCAGAAGAGATAACATTATTTTCATACAAACTTCCAAACTCCCAAATGTAATTTTTTTGGATGATGAGTTCATGTCGCCACATTATTTTTTAGCACATAGTGTAATTTGATTTGGGGCATTGCTTCTTTCCTTAATATGGTGTTGTGTTTGGGAAAGATGGTTAAAGAAAAGGAAGGACACTATCTAGTTTAGGGAATTTATTTAAATGACAGCTGAATCTCCTAGCTACTAAAATAGAGTTGCTAAATAAGAGCTTATTTTTTATTTAATTTAATTAAACAGAACTGTGTACCTTTCATTGTTCTTTCATATGTATGGATTATATTATTACAGGCAAGGTATAACTAGAAGAAGGCATGTAAAATGAACCTTCCCCCATCTTCCTTTTTTCCCTAACCTCTTCTTTTGGTATGTAAAAGCCCACCTGTATTGCAAGGGCTTTCCCTCACCCTGGTGGGTGGAATTCTGGATAATAAACAAAGGGTCTGGTTTTGGGCTCAAGAGAAAACACATAGCAGTTAGGCAGGGCATGGTAGAGGAAGACCATGAAGTAAAGCAGACTAACATTGATTAATTTTCTGATTGCTTGGTGTATTATTTTTCCACCGCTACTACCCTGCTTCATCAGACCATCAGTCCGAGGAGTTAGGAACCTGGTGCCTGGGGCTACCTCACCCAACTCGGGGACTTTAGATTTTATATTATTATTTCTACAAAGGTACATTTTCAACATCTTTGAACCTTTGAAAAACTGTGACAGGGAAAGGAAGGTGACCAACTTATTTGGTATGTGATGCATTCCTGGACTCCCGGGCATGACTCTGAGCTATTGGGGTTGCAGTTGATAGAAAGGTATTAAAAAGATGGCATATGAGAAGAGGAAATTAAGTGATGTTCTCTCAGGGTGACTTAACCTCCTAATTCAGGGTGTTGATCGCATAGGAGAAGAGCATTGTGTCAAGAATGAGGGGACTAGTGAAAACCACATTATCAAGGGATTTTCTTGGGAGCCTTATGCAAACAATACAGTCTGAAGAGCTATGGTGAGCCACTGAAGGACTTTGAATTGGTGAATCATACATTTTATTTGTGTTTTTGCTGATGGAATTACTGAAGGCGGTGCAATAGGTGAGGGAGAGAGAAAGAGAGAGAGGAAGAGAGAGAGAAAGAGAAAGAGAGACCTAAGAGGGGAGAAAGTGTTAACAGGCCAGAAAATCTGCAGGAAAGAGAAATAAGATTTATTAAATTAAATAAATCTGCAGGAAAGAGAAATAAGCCCATTGGCTCTGGACTCTTCCTGTAGACGTGACCACCGAGACTCTATTTTCAGATTTTTTTTATTCCTCTCTTTCCATTCTGTTCTGACTTAACAATCACAATTTAAAGCTGTAGATTGTCAGCAACATGGTTGATGGCATCATGCGTACCATTATTTATTTTATGGGTGAGATCTAAATGCGTGTGTACTGGATAACGAGTTAACTACATTTAGAGCTGTTTAGAGTATCACAAATGCCAAACAGATACATGGTTATGTTGCAGTGATTTGGAAAGTTCAGCTCATCAGAGAATTGGGCTGAGTGTTAATGTTTTCTATAACAACTCTTGCTACTCCTCCTCTTCTTCCTTTCCCTCTATTCCCCTTCTTCCCCCTCCTCCCCTCCCCTTCCTCCCTTCTTCCCTTCCCCCTCCTCTCCTCTTCCCTCTACTTCCTCTTCCTCCCTCTCTTTATCCTCTTATCTTCATCCAATCCCTCTTCTATTCCTCTTCCTCTCCATTTTTTCTCTTTCACCTTCTGCTTCTCTTCCTTCTCTTGTTTCTCCTCCCAT
>PVKC010026209.1:0-16203 GCA_004027635.1 Crocidura indochinensis | reverse complement strand
CTGACCTCCATGCTGGCAAAAGGCCAAAGACAAAAGAGCTCCTCTCCTCTGGGTCAGAGCCCTTAAGTACCTTTCCCAGACCCCTCCCATGAACTGGGTCGGGTCTGCAGGTAAAGTTACAGGTCATATCCGCCCAAGACTCCTCCCATCAATAGGTGGGTCTCAGGTAGATTAACCTAAATCTAGGGTGGGGTTACAGCACTGGTGAAGGGGTTGTTCTTTACATGACTATAATCATACAACTATAATCATATTTGTAATCACGGTGTTTAAATAAAGAAAAAAACAAAAAATCAATAATAAAGTATTCTAAGATTAAAAAAAAATAAATAAGCTCTCCTATAAATTAAAATACAAAAGAAGGCATCTACTTAACCCAGAAAAAAATTAAAACACACATTTATCAATGTTGAATATCAGAAGCATAGGATACTTTGAGGGTCTTCTGTCTTTTAAACAATTTTAAAAGTGGTTATTATGTTAATGAATTCAAATCTCAGTTGATTTGCAAGTGAGAGACTCCTGGGAGTTAAAACTAGGAGAAAAGAATTCAACAATCAGACCACATACTCTTGCAGGCCTGGGGCTGAGGGAGGTAGAGATGGGAGGTATGATGGGAATGGAGGTGTAGGGAGAACAATTCGGTCATGGGAAACCTCCTGATATTAAGTTAACATGTACCTAAAATATTATTGTCAACAAGAGCTTGTTTTACATGCAAAAATTGGGGGTGGTAGGAGGAGAACTTTGGTGGTGGGAATTCCCCTAATTCAATATTAATATGTACTTAAAATATTACTTTGAAAGATATGTAATCCACTTTGCTCAAAATAAAAATTATTATTAGTATAAAATTATTAATCACATAACTTTAATAGAAAGTCATAAAGAAGTAAAATGAAATTAAAAAAAAGAATTCAACAATCATTAGGTCACAGAAAACATGCTGACATTAGAATTGCAATTTTTTTTCTGGATATGTAAAAAAACTTACATAGGAAATTAAGGGAAAATGGTGAGCTTTAAAGTTGGATTATTGATCCTACCCTAATCAATAATTGTACTCCACCCTACCGTGTGACTTGGTGATAGTATATTGGATTATTCCTTATTCTGCTCCCACCCTAGGGTGGTATCAGATTCTTGTCAAAAAAAAGCAAGGGTCTGAGGAAGACTGGGGCTCATTCTTCGGTTTTTTTCCACTGAGCTGCACTCCATCTTAAGAGAAGAAAGCTTTTGTGGTTTGAATTCCTTGCTGAGCACTGGATTTCCTGAATCCATTCTTGTACCTCTTCACTGTGTGAATTATTTCCTGTGAGTCTCTACAAATGGAACTCTTCCCCCTGACCTAATCAGACAGGGAATTGGGAAGTACCTTTCCTGTCTGGGAGCTTGGTGGGAATCAAACCTTAACCAATCTCCTAGAGAAAGTGACATTTCACTCTATAAACCTAATCTTTGTAGCCATTATTCATTCTGAATCAGTATGGTGAAAAAAGTGTAGACTCAATTTCTTGTTTCATAAATTGTTAACCCAAGTCCATTAATTATGTGACAAACTTCCAAGGATGCAGATTACAGGAAGAAAAAGACTTTAGGTCCCCCAGGTCATGATGTTCCTTCTATCCAACCACATTTGCTGTTGTTGATAGGGGAAGAACCCAGGAAAAGCAGAAAAGATAGTCTGTATGTACTCCTCAATAGAATGAACACTAAGTCAATTATGAAATTTCCTCTAATCTATTTGTCATGGAAGCTGTTTCCTATCACCCAGACATTCAAATAACAACAGTTATTTTCAATCATTGAAAAATAATAATATCCCCTGATTCACAGTATGTCTAAAACCCAACTATGAAGGACTTTGGAAATCACAATGGTTTCAACAAAATAAAATACTCTGACAATACCCAATGGTGCTCGGGACATGCTACTGGCTCTGTGCTCAGAACTTGCCCTGACCTACTCAGGGAACTATAACAGTGCCAAGAATTGAATCCAGGTGTTGGCTGTTGAAGACAAAGATCAGCTTTACCTCCTGTGCTTTAATTTCTCCCTGATTTAAAATCATACTGCAAAGCGATGGTGATCAAAATTCTTCAGTACTAGAGTAAAGATAGTCTATCAGACTAATGAAACAGAATTAAGCCGTCTGATTTATGAACAGTGTGTCACAAGGAATTGGGTTATGAAGTGGAGTAAGAAAAGTCTCTTCTTTTCCAACAGATGACATTTGGAAAATTGAAAAGCTAGTTTTTTTAATTTAAGTATGCTAAATTTATTTAAAATTCTAATTTTAAAGAATAATTTTGAGATATTATATTACCCAAACATAAGATAATGTCTTGAGTCTTGAATAGACAGGTCTTAAATAGACAGGAAGATAATTCTTTTTTATATTTTCTTTCTTCAATTATTACCACAACAATAGATAGAAAGTCAATTCTGGGAAGTTATAGACTGCTATAATTATACTTTTCCTATCATGCTACTAATAATATTTTATGCACAACTTACTTTCTCCCAAAAACTAGGTATAGGTCTTTTGTTTACTCTTTCCAGGAGAACTTCCTCCCCCCAAGAATGTTGGATGAGTATTTTTCTAGAGCTTTACTGTGTCAGTCTGACTAGTAGACTCACTTTCAATAACTATATTTGTTCTACCCAAACCGTCTCACTCCTAGCAAATTTTTACTGCCCCCGCAACTTATATCCAGTGCTGTCTACGTTTGAACACTTCTTTCTAACCCTTCCAAAGAGTAACTAAGATTTAGGGGGGAAATATGGAGATTTTCAAGAGTATTGTCCAGGGAAATATAAATGATACCTAAAGTTTGAGGAAGAAAGCACACCACTGTAAATTGAGAACATTGACTTCTAACTAGCAATGCAAATTCATTTTCTTTTTTATATAAAGATCTTAACAATAGAAAAAATAAATTAACAAAAAGACTTTAGAGGGGGCTGAGCTATTAACACAGTGGGTAGGAAGTTTGCCTTGCACTTGGCTTATATGGGTTCGATCCCAGAAACCCATATGGTCCCTCAAGCATCCAAGAATGACCCCAGGATTGAGGACAAAGCCAGGACTAATTCTTGAACACCACTGGCTTTGACCCAGAAAGAACAACAAAACTAAAGTAAACAAAAAACATAAGGACTCTAGAGACAAGAACTAAAATAAGAATTAAGAAATTGACTCATTAGAGTAGTAAATACTAATTTTGGAAAAATTTAGAATTCAGGTCTTGCAAATGAAATTCCACAATGTATATAGAAAATTTGGCAAAGTAGCAAACACAATATGTTCCTAAAGTTTCATTTATAGAAATCTCCACCTTCTCAAATAAAGTGTATTTCCCATCCTGGTTTTGATGCTATAAATCTTTCTGAAAAGCAAATTTAATGAATGCTTAAGTATATTTATTCAATTCAGATTTCTGTTTATAAAAATGTCTGACAAAAATATAAGTAAAACTCATTGCGCATACCAATTAGAAGGTAACATACACTAATTTAAATTTGCTTAAATTATTTCAGTAAAAATAACTAAATTTCTAGGAAAAATTATTTCCAGAAAAAAATGTTGCCAGAGAAAGAATATTGTTGACAGTTGTCACATTTTTTCGATCATTAATTTTTTAATCTTTAATTTGATATTATTTTCAAATTACTTCTTTTCCATAAATATAGAAAATGGCAAATGTTGTCTTACTTAATGTTTTATTGTCAATATTTGGGTTTGATAACCTTGCAAATGGAATAATAACAAACCCATAATTTTATTAAAATGAGCAAATCAGAGCTCAATATAATTTAATTAAAACAATAAATGAGAACACACTGTAAAGAACACAAAACCATCAAAACGTAATTGCAATGCAATAAAATATCTCTAAAAGTTTAAGTGGTACATTGTCTTATAATCAATTGGATGCAGAAGGCAAAAATATTAAGAGAATCAGCCTGCCAACAAAAATAAGGAAACCACCCCTTTCTTTTAATCATTGTTTAGAAATAAGATTCCTCATGGGACAAATTTACAATAATAAATTCCCCAAACATTAGAGATAATAGATTGACCTGACTCCAGAGCTTTGACTTGCATTAAGAAATATTAGTATTTCTACCTTCCCAAATAATTCACCTGGCAGCATTATCCTGAAGATTTATTTTATTGTCTAAATGTTTGTATTATCAGGGGGAAATAAGCAAGATGCTTAACTGCAATTATAATAATAAAAACAAAATCTGTTTCTATTTTATGAATCCTATGATAAGTACATAACTTTCATAGACTATGTTCTTTAATACTTATTATATAATTTAAAATGCATGTTACTGGTTCCTATTATCTAGTCAAAAAAAAGTAACATAAACATCTTACTACAGTCACTGGGAAGAAGTAGTACATATAATGAAACATTAAAATTCTGGTCTGTCTTAATTTAACATGATACATCAATTATTTCTATTATGTACTATACCTTATTAACTGAAGTATGACATAAACCTGCCAGAAGTGATTCCCTAAACCAGGAGTAAGCCCTATCCAATGGTCATGCCCTCAGACCAAGCAAACAAACATTTTAGGATAGCATATTTATAAACTACTTATATAAAACTAAAACCCATAAAAAATGAACCTTGCATGTTATTGATATGGAATTTATTTTATTGTTAGACTTTAAAGTAACCATCTCAAACAAAAATAAATTTCATTACATACCCTTACGTTTTCTATTTTGGAAAAAAATCTTTTTTTTTTTTTTTGGTTTTTGGGCCACACCCGGTGATGCTCAGGGGTTACTCCTGGCTATGTGCTCAGAAGTAGGTCCTGGTTTGGGGGACCATATGGGAAACTGGGGGATTGAACCTCGGTCCATTCTAGGCAGGCACCTTACCTCCAGCACCACCGTCCAGCCCCCTACATTTTCTTTGTTTGTTTGTTTTTGGGCCACACCCAGTGACTCTCAGGGGTTACTCTTGGCTATGCGCTCAGAAGTCGCTCCTGGAAGGCACGGGGGACCATATGGGAACCGGGGGATCGAACCGTGGTCCGTCCTAGGCAAGGCAGCAGGCACCTTACCTCCTGCGCCACCTCCCGGCTCCCCCCCTACATTTTCTAAATACAACTCAAAACAAGTTCATAAAAGCATATAGTATATGAATATGCATATCCATATCTTATTAATAGAATAAAATTATTCACTTCTCACACAATAATGATATAAATGATTTCTGTTTTCTAAATAACTTGTTAGAGTACCAGAAAAAATCGATAAGGGACAAAAATGTATAAGAACTATTGCTATAAATTAACAAAATATAAACTTACGTTTTACACTATTAAAATGTTCTATGAAGGGTCAAGTTGTGCAGGTTAAATGCAATAAGCCCTCTTCTGTTTCAAAATGATAAGCAACAGCAACAAATTCTGAAGATAAGATACTCTAGTTTCAAGCATTCCTATTCCCAACAACTATTTTCTTCAATTAGGGAATTTCTCATGAATAAACAACTAACAGGGAAGAATAAAAGTATTGGAGTAATTTTACCTCCAGGTACAACCTCAGCATATGACAGGTGGCGAGGAGAGGATAACAATTTCGCTAATATGCTGCATAAAAGTCTAAGATGTGTGGGATTACTGGGATAGATCTGTTTGTATCTCACACAGTATATGCCTTGTTACTCAATAGATAGAATCATTTTTGAAATTAGAACTTTGGATTGGTGTTGCAATCAGCTGGTCCCAACCTCCAGGTGTGGCCATTTTCCCTCAGATTAAATACTCAGATGGAGAGGATGTCACCCTTTTGTGTTTCTACACCTCCTTTGAGCTGGCTACTAAGGGTAAAAGTGAGGGAACTCCTGAAATATTTTTCTCTCTCCATGAGTGAGTGTGAATTTTTTCCAGACCACCATTCGATTTCAGACCCGTGTCTCGCCAGTGTCCTGGTGTTTGAACCTGAGGACCTAATTCAATATAATGGCACCCGAACAGGGACCTGAACCCTGGACACTTGGATGTTCTAATGTCTTTGTCAACAACTTGAATGGAAAAGGAACTTGAATACTATAGACTCTTATTAACAGTGCTCATTATAAAATGTTTTAGCAAACTTATTTTCAAACTGTATATATACATATATATGCAGAAATATATGCAGAAATGTTCTTAGGATTTGATTTAGAGAAGTTTATGGAAAGGAACTCATATTACAGTGTTTGGTGTAAGAATGTTTAAGAATTCCCCGGCATCCCATATGGTCCCCCCAAGCCAAGGGCAATTTCTGAGTGCTTAGCCAGGAATAACCCCTGAGCATCAAACAGGTGTACCCAAAAAAGAAAAAAAGAATTTTCAAATTAAGTGTATCTGCAGAAAGGTTTTAATGTTTATGGTGATAGAAGTCTAGGGAAACTTTTGTGATATATATATATACATACATACATATATAAGATATGGAAAAGGTTGATTGTTTTTGAAAATGATGTGTACAATTTAAATTTAATGCTGATGCTTTGAGTTCAGATCTGAAGTTTCAGTCTAAGTTTTCCAGGAAATAAAAGAAAAAAGTTTCGTAACTTTTCTCATTATTTTTGTTTTGTTTAAAATAGGAAAGGTGGAAATGTAACCTTTCCCCAACTTCCTGTTTCTCTAACCTCTTCTTTTGGTATATAAAAGCACACATGGATTACAGGGCCTTCCCCCACCCTGGTGGGTAGGGTTCTGGAAAATAAAAATAGTCCGACATTGTGTGAGAGAGAAAACACGTAGCGGATAGGCAGCACAGGGTCAGAGAAAATGAGCACATGGCAGATAGGCAACACATGGTAGAGGCTGCTCTCATAGCAGAGGAAGGCCCTGTGGAATAAAGCGATCTGACTCCAATGAATATCTTTTCTGACTTCTTGATGTATTATTTCTCTTCCACTACCCTGCTTTATCAAACCTGTTGGCCTAATGGATTAGAAACACGATCCCCAGGGAGGTCTCACCCAACTTGTGGACTTATATATATTATTTTTATTCTACAATGGTGTGTTCCATACAGTCTTCCGAAGACCCCAGTTGTCCATGGTAATAATCTGATTAATCCATCCTGTATTGCTCTCAAAATGCATTCTCTTCACAGATCTTGGTGTGATGTTCTTAGGAAACTATATGCATTAAATTTATTTTCTCATAATCATTTTTTGACAACAGCATAATGCCTAGCATAACAGTTTTGAATCTATATCTAATTCAAACCTAGCAGAGCCATAGTGGAAGAAGTAGAAAGCATCATTTTCGTGATAAGGTCCAGATCATGTAGGGGAATTATTTATTAATGTTTCCACAAATTTCACTGCCAAGTAAAAATATTGTCTCACATAAGCACATTGCACTTGGATTTTATGGGTTTCTATTTGTTCCTGGCAAAAGAAAACCTTATGTGGGTCCAGTTACACCCTCCATTTGTAAACTAATAAATTGAGTAAAAACAAATATGGGATTCTTATTCTCAGAATTAAAAAAAATGAATATTTGTGTGTATGAGAGAAACCAAGTGATATATCTATGCATACATAAATCACTAAAATATACACAGTTTATGAGTTAGGAAAAATAAAATCTTTTAGGACAAATAAAGTGGAGTTCATGATAAGATTGCAATGGTAAGGTAGACTATTTCTGATTTATCTTGCTTTTTAATATCTTACCAAAGGTAGACAGAAAATGATTCTGCCTCCCTTCCATAAAACTAAAACATTTTTGTATGGCAAAAGAAACATGAGCTAAAATTAAAAGACTGCTAAGAGGGAGAAAATATTCACACTCAACATATAAAATAAAGGATTGATATCCACGGTATACAAAACACTCAAAATTATTAAACTCAGAAATTTAAAATCCCCCCAATAAATGGGACCAGAAAGTCAACTTACACTTCTGAGATGAATCCAACCTTCTGCTGCCTACAAGAAACACATCTGAATAGTCAGAAAAAATATAGACTCAAAACCAAAGGCTGGAGGAAAATCATCCAAGTAAACAACACCCTCAAAAAAGCTGGGGTGGCCATATTAATATCTGATGACACCTACTTTATACTCAGAAAAGTGGTAAGGGACAAAGATGGACACTATGTGCTAATCAAGGGATATGTGCAACAGGAAGAAATCAGACTATTAAACATATATGCACCCAATGAGAGACCAGCAAATTATCTAATACAATTACTGACAAATCTGAAAGAAGAAATCAATAATAACACAATAATTATAGGAGACCTCAACATGGCCCTATCAACACTTGATAGGTCAACCAGAATGAAACCCAACAAAAACATACTAGCCCTAAAAAGAGTAATGGAAGAAAGAGGACTAGTAGATATATATAGGACACTCCATTCCAAAAAATCTGGATACACATTCTTCTCCAATGTACATGGTCATTCTCCAGGATAGAGTACATGCTGACACATGAAACATACCTCCATAAAATCAAGAGGATAGAAATCTAGCAGGCTACTTTTGCTGACCACAAGGCTCTGAAATTAGATGTGAACTACAAAACCACACAGAAGAAAAAACTTTAATAATTGGAAATTAAACACCCTGCTACTGAACAACCAGTAGGTCTGAGATGAAATCAATACCATATTTTTATTGCTTTGTAATAAAGCTTGGGAAAGTGATGTCTCTAATGTCTTCTTTTTTCCTCAGGGTTACTTTAGCTATTTGTGGGCATCAGTTTCCAATATCTAAGATATACAAAGTACTTAGAATTTAATAACAAAAAAAAACTTCTAACCCCATCAAAAATCAGGAGAAGAAATGAACATATATTTCCTTAAAGAAGAAAAACATATTGGGGCCGGTGTGATGGTGCACTGGTATGGCACTTGCCTTGCACATGGATGACCCAGGACCAACTGCGGTTTGATCCCTCAGCGTCTCATATGGTCCTCCAAGCTAGGAGCGGTTTTTGAATGAATAGTCAGGAGTATCACAGAATGTGGTCCAAAATCTAAAAAACATATATGAGACATACATATGGCCAAAAGGCACATGAAAAAATCCTCCACATCATTAATCATCAGAGAGATACAACTCAAAATAACAATGAGGTGTCATGTCACACCACAGAGATGGGTACACATCACAAAGAAAAAGAACAATAAATGCTGGTAAGGATGTGGGGAGAAGAAACTTTCATTCACTGCTGGTAAGAATTCTGTCTAGTATAGTATTTCTGGAAAAAATATGGATTTTCCTCAAAAAACTGAAAATTGAGCTCCCATGTGATGCAAAATTACCACTCCTAGGGATATGCACTAGGAACACAAAAAACACAATACAAAAAAATCCCACTGCATGCACTCATTGCACTCTATTTACAATAGCCCAAATCTGAAAAACATCAGATGCCCAACAACAGGTGAATGATTAAAGAAACCGTGGTACATATGCACAATTGAATATTATGCAGCTGTTAGGAAAAATGAAGACATGAAATTTGCCTATACATGGATAGCTATGGAGAATATTAAATTGAGTGAAACAAATAAGTGAGAGAGATAGAAACAGAATAATCTCACTCATCTATGGGATTAAAATAAAAAGACAGTATGCCAATAATACCCAGTGACAATGGAAATAAAAGCCAAAGAACTAGCCCAGGATATGAAGCGTATCACAAAGAGTGTTGAGTGCAGTTAGAGAAATAACTACAATAAAAACTATCATGACAATAGTGAGAGAGAGAGAGAGAGAGAGAATTTCTTAATCTGAGACAGGCAGAGGATGGGAAAGGAGGGAAATGTGGGACATTGGTGGCAGAAAAATTGCATTGGTGAATTGGTTGTATACATATTTTTCTGAACTACAAACATGTTTGTAATCATCGTGCTTAAATAAAGATATATTTTAAAAAAGAAAAACCCAAATCCAGATGACAATACAATCTCATCATCTACCAGTGAGAATGTCATATGCCCATGACAAAGCTTACCACAAATATTGGTGAGCATAGTTAACAGAAATTACTACTCCAACAACTACCATGACAATGATAGTGAGAGAGAGAAATGGAATGTCTGGCTCGAAGACATTTAACGGTGTTGTGGTGAATGGAAATGCAGAACATTGGTGGCAGGAAAGTTGTATTGGTGAAGGGGGGGTGTACATTTTTGACTGAAATTCAAGTATAAACATGTCTGTAACTATGGTTTTTAAATAAAGAATTTATTTTAAAAAATAATATCACTTAAAGGAGAAAATAATACTGGGAGCAAGAGTGACAGCACATCGGTAGGAAGTTTGCCTTGCACATGGCTGACCCAGGTTCAACCCTGGGCATCCTATATGACCCACCCAGCCTTCCAGGAGTAATTTATGAGTGCAGAGCAAGGAGTAATCACTGAGCATAGCCAAGTGTATCCCCACCAAACTCCCCAAAATACTGGGGACAATATGTGTTGGTGGGTAAGTGGTGAGAAAGGAACATTCACTGCTGATGGGAATATTTTTCTATGAAAAATAGTATGGATGGTTCTCATTAAACTTATAATTGAGCTTTTATATGATAATATCACTTTTGTGTTTAAATACCCAAGACAGAAAATCATTCATACATAAAAATATACGTACAGCACTATTGATTGTAGCACTCAGAAAAATAGCTAAGATTTGAAATCTACATAGATATTCAACAAAGATGAATGGATCATGAAGATGTGGTACATAATACAATGAAATACTACATAGCTGTAAGGAATAATACAATTCAATCACTCAATTAGCTGTATTATGGATGGAAGATATATTAAATGAAATAAACCAGAAAAATCATAAATACAGGATGATATAACATATAGGTGGTATTTAGAATGAGGCAAATGTATGAGGGAATGCAATAATTTAAACATGGATTACCCAGAATACTCTTGGATCCAGAGTATGGTGAGAAGTAGAATGGAGGTGAGAAAGATGTGAAATAAATGGGGCCATGTGAAAGGGTATTAAAGTACATTGATTATGTTAAGGAAAAAAAGAACTAAATATCCAAACAGAATCAACAACACTGAAATCATGAGATCCGATTTTCAACAATCAAACTTATAAAAATTTCTGCTAGGATGGAAGAGTGGGGGTGACTAGTATGGAAAGAAACCTAGGAACATGGTTAATAATGGAAGTGGTATTGGTGCTGAAACATATGTATAAAACTCAACTATGAATGACTTTGTAAACAGTGCTTTATTTTTTTACTTATATTGATTGGTTGATTAATTGTTGTTTGGGCTACACCCAGTGACACTCAGGGATTACTTCTGGCTTTAGACTCAGAAATCGCCCATGGCAGACTGGGGGACCATATGGGTTACCAGGTGTCAAACCGTGTCCCTCCTGGGTCGGCCACATGGAAGGCAAATGCCCAACACTGTGATATCTCTCTGGCTTTATAAACATGTTAATATTTTCTTTACTGTGTCAATATTTTCTCTAGAAAACTTTTCTATGTACTTTATCTGTTTTATGTAATTTAATGTTAAAAAAAAACTCCTATAAAGTAGATACTAACACTCTGCCTTTTTTAAGGAAAAGAGAACGAAGCACAGAGAAGTTAAGTAACACCCCCTTTATGTCACACACACACACACACACACACACACACACACACACACACACACAAAGCCACATCCTAGACGGTGTGGTCTGGTTTGTAATCCTACAGTTGATTCAGAATCTGAAACTCAACTGGTACATTTTTCCTGCTTCTTTTAATAAAAGATCCATCAACACAGAGGCAGTGAGGCATAGTATAATATCCCAGAAAATCCTGGCTCTATTCTTCTCAGCTGCAACTATTTTGTGAATGTATTCATTGAAAGTTTAACAGGAGACATGAGAATTCAGTCACTTTTCATTAGGAGACATGAGAATTCATTTCACTTTTCATTTAATGCATCCTCTATACCCAAATTATCTTACATCTCTATTCTCATTTTCTTTTTTTTTCTTTTTTTTTTTTTTTTGGTTTTTGGGCCACACCCAGTGACGCTCAGGGGTTACTCCTGGCTACGCGCTCAGAAGTCGCTCCTGGCAGGCACGGGGGACCATATGGGAACCGGGGTATCGAACCGTGGTTCATCCTAGGCAAGGCAGCAGGCACCTTACCTCCTGCGCCACCTCCCGGCTCCCTCTATTCTCATTTTCATTCTGCTTAATCAGTGCACTAAATAACTGCCAACAAAGGGAAATTAATTTTGTTATTTTAATTTCTTACAACATCAATTACTGCTCCATTTGTTTAGCAGTATGAAAATATGAGGAGTAATTAATGTGCTCCAAATGAATTATATCTTGTAAGTACTTACTGATCTCATATAATATTTTGTAAAAAGGAACTGAAAAACCTGAAGTTTTTCACTCTAGTGTTCTGAAAATCTTGAGAAAATACAGAAAGCATGAATCTCTCAATTCAGAATTGATCAAGTGGCTACTTTGTGCCTTCTAATATGTATGTCTGTGTGAAATTATGCTTGTTTTGTCCAGAGATTAATGTAGTCCTGCCTGAATCAGACATGTGTTGATAACTAGGTACATGATAGTGAATATAGTGAATATATGTCTTTTATCCTTGGATATTATAATATATGTGGGAGAATATACACTAGATAATAGCATAAATACCTTAGTATTGGAAAAATATTATATACAGGTGCACAGTGAGAAAAGACAGAGCTTGACAATAGAAGCTAGCCTACCTGATAGTTCAGGGAAAGTCTACAGACGATGTACAAGATATATATCCATAATTGTTTTTCTATGATTAACCATAGATATATAGGATATGCAAGTATATTTCTTATTAAATAAACAAGATATTGTAAACAAGTGTTTCTGTGGTGCCTTGGAGATGCAGTAATGGGTTAAAAAGAAAGATTATAAAAAGCATCTTACTGTAGAAATAGTTTAAATCAGAAAATGAGGCAAAATAAAAGATTTCCCACATCTTCAGAGTAATCCAGCAACTGCTTGGCCAAATTCAGTGGAACTGCTTCATCTAGTTGATAATTGAAAATATAATTTAGAGATTCCCTAAAATTAAGTTTTCAAACAAACTAAGTATAGAAAACGTGACTGAAAGCACTGTCAAAGAAATACAGATCAAGAGAAGAATGATTTCCCTGCATTTTGTTTAGACATCAAAAAAGAAAGATGTGTAGGTAATTATTCCTTAAAAACACCCAAAAAAGGCTCCTATTACCAACATTTTGTCTTGATGTGCAAGTCAGTAACTCAGATTTAGGTAGCATAGGGAAACTTATTCCACAAGTAGTTTCAACCACACTACCCTAATAAAAACACCATAATTGAATTCTCTTAAGTATCACATATGGTAAAGTATCTAAATTGAAAGAACACTATTTCATTATATGACCACTTAAATTCTGTACACTAAATATATTCCTAAGAATAGTCACTTGATATTGCCGAATCCCCACATGGTCTCACATTTGACAAGCATGATAAATTTATGATAAGAATCAGGGAGAAGGAGCTGGTGAGTTGACGCTAGAGGTAAGGTGTCTGCCTTGCAAGCGCTACCAAGGAAGGACCGCAGTTCGATCCCCCGGCGTCCCATATGGTCTCCCCAGGCCAGGGGCAATTTCTGAGCACTTAGCCAGGAATAACCCCTGAGCATCAAACGGGTGTGCCCCCCCCAAAAAAAGCAAAAACAAAAAAAAGAATCATGGAGAAGAAATGCAGAAAAATGAGATCATTAAAAGACTAAATGGTGAAAACGTGTGAGGTCAAATTAAATCTTGAAAATAGAGTTTACAAGAAATTGGTGGCTCTGTTTTTATTTCGATCTACACTGCATGCCATTCACTGTCCTTTGTCCTTTGTTTTCTCCATCATGCAAACTTTTGCCCTTTATCTTTTCTCTACAGAAACTACAGAAATTTTAATAGTTACAATATGTATATAATATTCTTTGAAGAATAATGTAAACTTAATTAACTTACTACTCTTCAACGTTTGATTCTTAAAATTTCTCATGTTATAATAAGGGACTTAATAATGCAAATGACAGGGTAATGTACAAACTATTCCTAAGAATGAAGAATTTTAATAAGTATTAAACTATGTGAATGCACAGGTCATAGTTTATTTGCCATTGCCAAGAAGATATGTAGTGATCATATAAAAACCTGAAATATTGGGGCCGGGCGGTGGCGCTGGAGGTAAGGTGCCTGCCTTGCCTGCGCTAACCTAGGACGGACTGCGGTTCGATCCCCCAGTTCCCCATATGGTCCCCCGTGCCTGCCAGGAGCGACTTCTGAGCGAATAGCCAGGAGTAACCCCTGAGCGTCACTGGGTGTGGCCCAAAAACCAAAAAAAAAAAAAAAAAAAAACCTGAAATATTGCTCAGTTTATGAAGCAAATGAACAGAGATAATATATTATGGAAATATATGAATGACAAATATATCTAGTTCCCAGTTCAGGCCTTTAAGCATAGCAAATAAAAATATCAGAGAAATAAATAACTGTCAAATAATTATCTCAGTCATTTCAGGCTGCTGTCATTGAATATCTTAATTGGATGTTGCATAAACATCAGAAATGTATTTCTGATGGCATGGAGGGTGGGAAATATATAACCAATCCATAAACATTCAATATCTGCTGAGACTTGATTTTCTAGTTGGTTCATGGTATTTTTAACTATTTGTATTCACAAGGCAGAATAGGAGAGACCTCTTTAGAGTCTCTCTGTCGCTGTTTGTTTTGGGGGGAATGCATCGTTATTGTGGTGGGGTGTGGAACATGCTGGTAATGCTCAGGACTTTCTTTTGGTTCCATATTCATGGATTTCTTCTGAGTCAAAACACCATGTCCAAGAGTTCCTGTAATCTATTTTACAAAGACTAATTCTTTTTTTTTTGTTATATGCTTAATATCTTTTAATGAAAGAATTAGCCAATTTATTTAAAGAGAGTCATAATAAATGGCATGCAAATTAGTAAGCAAAGAAAACTACCAATTATAGTTTTATGCCATCAATGATTTATCTATACAAACCCAAGAGAATCAATTAATGAAGCTAAGCAGAGACAGGAAATAAATAATAATTACTTAAGAAAACTCATTTTAAAATTAAGATACTCTTGATATATCATATCTCAAAAGAATCAAAATTATTACTCAAATACCACTCCAACATAACATTGTGAAGGAGCAACATATAATAATTGTTTATAATGAAATTATTTTAATGTCATGAAATGTATGTAGCTACCTAAAATAAATGAATTAGAAAAAGATGTATAAACATCTTGAAGTAATCCAATGTTTGAAGTTGAGTTCTATCTGAATATTTATAAACAGTATGATAATTTTTGCCAAACCAAATTTAGTTATTGAATTATTTGATAACTAAAATAAATATGTAAGGATACAAAACCAGATTTTTTAAAAGTAATGGGATCACATGTATTTACAAAACCTCTAAGTCATTCATATGTTATTAAATTAATGTTGGCACTAGATAGCTAAACCAAAATGTAGTTTATTTCCTGTAATGTATTATGAGGAAATTATATTTTTGATCTATTCACAATATAGCTAATTTATTGGTCTTATTGTAATTGGATACAATTTTCTCTCTATTTCTTTCATTTAAAATTTTTTCATTTAAATTTTTTTAATTTTTATTTTGATCATCTTGGATTACATATCTTTCACAGTAATATTCCAGGTACATATTAACATTGAATCATGGGAATTCCCATCACCAAATTTGTCCTCCCTCCACCCTCATTCGCTTCCTGTAACCCATTTCCCCCACCATCACCCCCTGGGCTGCTTGAGTAAGTGGTTCCCTCTTTGTCTGGAGGGTGTCATCCTCAGAACCTAGTCACACGCCTAAAGCTACAACACAAATACCATCGCCCTGAGTGTTAAAATTCAACATTTGAGTTTTGAGGAGACACATGGCAATAACTATATCAGTTCACATACAATTCAAGAGTCCCCTGTAGCTAAAAGTAATATATATCTCCTCTTCTGACATCTTTCTCCTTTTCTAGTGGTAAGTTATTGAGTTAAAGATTATAAAATAGAAACCAATAGTTACAGTTTTAAGATTTATGAAAAATCAGTCACGTGGTACAAAGAAAATAAAACTAGGGGATGGAGAGAT
>PVKC010026208.1:0-16210 GCA_004027635.1 Crocidura indochinensis | reverse complement strand
CAAAAAAAAAAAAAAAGAGAGAGAGAGAGAAAAGAATATAAACATAATAAAGCCATGCTCTGAATTTCCTATTTCTGGTAGTTCTCTATAGAGTACAACTGAGCCCTGAGCTTCCTTGCCAAAATTTAAAGAAAAACTATGCCACCCATTATCTGATTCCTATTATCTATTAAATAAAATAGATCTTTTTGTGCAACAAAAAGGAGGTATTGCTCCTTCTGGCCTCAAAGAAATTACTATTATATGCACTATTCTGATTGAAAATTACAGTAAAGCATATTGTTTGCCTTGTGATCCCAAACTAGAGATTTTTATGAAAAATTATTCAATCATATTGCTTATACAAGGATATTTATTAATTTATTTGGTTTGGGGGTCACACCCGGCAGCGCTCAGGGGTTACTCCTGGCTCTACACTCAGAAATTGCTCCTAGCAGGCTCAGGGGATGCCAAGATTCAAACCACCATCCTGCTGTATCAAGGCAAATACCTTATTTCCATGCTATCTCTCCAGCCCCAAGAATATATATTTATTGTAATTCTTTATATTTAGTAAAATTTTTATAAATTATCTTTTTTTTTTAGTTTTTGGTCCACACTCATTGATTCTCAGGGGTTACTCCTGGCTATGTGCTCAGAAATTGCTCCAGGCTTAGGGGACCACATGGGATGCTGGGGGATGGAACCACTGACCATCCTAGGCTAGTGCGGGCAAGGCAGATGCATTACCCCTTGTGCCACTTTGCCGGCCCCTAACCTATCATTTTTAATGAAAAAAAATTTAGCAATGAGCTGTGTTGTGACTAGTTTCCCAAGGAACATTCAAGGATATATTCATTCAGCATTTTTTTTAAGAATTATGTGAGCAATTTTGCTTTTACCCATAAAATTCAGTGGTTGATTTCACTGTGTTTTGTAAGAAAAGATAATTTTACAACCTTATTACTAAGAACCCAATATTTCTGCTTCTAATAATCAAACTCTTCCAATTGTTTTCCTTCACACTGTCTCTAGTTTATTATTACTCAAGTATTCTGCCTTCACCATATTCCAGAAGTAGAGCAACCATATAAGCCCTGTAAATAAAACATAATCCTTAGACTCTTTTACCCAATAATATATATAGTATATAAATAGTATATATATATCTGGGGTGTTTATTTTATTTTTCAGGTTTATGCTCCTTATTTCATTAAGTATAATCATTTCCTGAGAGAAAAAAATATTTAGTCTTATTTCTCTGTCCACACGTTTTCTCTCATTCTTTTACTTTCTTGGTTTCTCCACTACACTTTTTCCATGTTTGTCTGTGCTTATGGATTACATTATGACCTACATAGTATTGAATCCAGTATTTTTCTTTCTAAATATAATTTCTGAGTCCAGACTATAAATTGATATATACACTTAAAAGTCTATAAACTTCAAACTCAGCAAGTCCAGAATATTTTAGTATTCTGGTATTTCCTAGCTTAGCAAATGCAATATTCAGCTATCAAAATGCTAAACAAGATAGGGATATTTCTATTTAGTTGTTGGGGAGGGTTGAAAAGAGATCCTTGGGTTGGCAAAGTCAGTAAACTGATGATTTAACAACAACAAAAAAAGTATTAAAGAAATTTGTACTGTCCAGTAGTATCAGGTACCAGGTGTGTGGAGCTGAAAAGATGGAGATAAATTACTGAGTAGGCTAGACAACTGATTGATGTTCATTAGCAACTTTATTGAGGATGCCTCTGCTTTTAGTATTCTATTCTATTGACTGGACTTTATGAATGGGTCCACATAAATAAATAAGAAAAGTAGTCAATCCAGAGAATCAAAGTCTAATAAAAATGGGAACAAAAATAAAGATATCTACTGCAAAACCAAAGTCAGATATTAGCATGATAAAATAAGACATTAAATACAGCTTGGCCTAACTGCAAAGATTTTTTTTTTGGAGCAATGTGGTTTGTATGGGCATTTGTGTCTAGTTCATTGTCATCCCAGGAAGACTGTCTCCAGGTTCGCTGCCTCAGTTTCCAGGGTTTTTCAGAGATGATCATACCAGAACATTGGTCATGCCTGTATTCCAACAGAAATCTAGGGATCTTTCGAACTTTTCTTTTTCCTTTATCTCTGTTTTAGTTTCTGATGAGAATGGTAAACATTTCTTCTATCAGCTAAAGACTGAAATTAGATTCTAGAGGCAGACTACAATAGGTAAAGCACTTTCCTTTACTTACCTAGGTTTGATCTTCAGACATGGTCTTCTGAGCTCTTCTATGCACGAGCCCTGAGTGCAGAGCAAGGAATACATCATGAGCACTGTGGTGTGTTTCCAAAGTCAAAGATTAAAATTAATGTTAGGCCCTCCTACCTATTAAAGATTTTACATGCTTCATAATTTTATCATTGAACCAATTTATTAAAATAAGTCTATATAGAGGCCAGAATGATGGTGCAGAGTGGTAAGGCATCTGCCTTGCCTGCGCTAGCCTAGGACGGATGGAAGCTTGATCCCCTGGCATCCCATATGGTTCCCCAAGCCAGGAGTTATTTCCCTCATTTTTTTAATTTTTTATTTTTAATTATGAGAACAAAGATGCAAAGAAAGAGGAGAAGGTAAAGTTACAGTGGAAGGACAATCACCCATAAACAGAAATCTCAGTAGAAGTCCCCTTGCTGATATCTTAAATTTGAACTTTCAGCCAAAAAACATTAAGATAAATAAAACAGAACTCATGCACAATTACTTTGTCCCTCAAGTCCCCAGATTGTAATACATTATAATATTTCTTAGCAGTACACAAAGCCAATCTAAAGTCATAAAACTTATGTAACTCCTTAAACATTAAAGGCATAGTATATTTTTACATTTTCATGCACATGCTTAATAGTTTAAGTTAACCTCAAAAGTTTAAGTGGATTTTTTTAAGGATTAGAATCAAAGGAACACAGTAAAAATGGTGTTAGAGTAGCAATTATTGTTTGCATAGGCCCACCAAAATATGAGGGACATGGAAAGAAAAAAAATTAGCCTAATACAAGGAACCCTCCCCTGAAGTTTCCTGGCATAAGACCAAATCTAGGCTCCAGGCAAGCTAGTTTGTCCAATTCAAGACAGCCCCAGAGAAGGTCTGGAGGCCAGGGGCAGAAGAGGGGACGGCTGGGGGCCTATCAAGAGGAGCTATTTCTGAGTGCATAGCTAGGAGTAACCCCGGGCCCAACCCCCCCAAAAGAGCCTATATTATTGTCCTAAAAGTGTTAACGCTAATAATATATAAATAGAGGTACATAAGATGGATATAATATATAATGATATATTTATAGATATAGATAAATATCTGACTAATGAAACCAAAGTATTACTGATATTTGCTGACTTTATTTTCTATAAATGCCTGTTGTTATCAATAACCAGGTCTTAATTAAAATACTTCCATCAGAGTGCTGTTACTTACTTATACTAGTGTTGTGCAAATGTTTTCATTAACACTGAGTTCCCTCCAGTCTTTCTTGGTGCATAATATGAATCAAAGTACTTATCTGATTATGATACCTTTTACTTGTTATGATTAAAAAATAAATTTTCTATTATTTTAAGGATTTGGCTTAAAATACACATGTTATTTAAAGAACAAATAATCTCTCATAAATAAGTCTGTAACCTTCCTTCAAACATATTATAACCCCTATTTTCTAGCATTTGTGTCAGTGAATATTTTGTACCTCCTTGAATGTGTTTTTTCAGACATAAGTCTGGCACATGCTTTGTGATTTAGTTTATTTGAAATTTATGTGTCCTCATTGTATCTGTCGTATACCAAGGACATGAGAGTAGAAGTAGTCTGCAAAGATGCAAGTAATAAAGTATCTTTGTCTGTAGAGAATTTTAAAACAGTAATAAAATGTACTTACTGTTAATCTGCTTTTTATTAGTGCCCTGTACCAGTAATTCAAAACAATGACTTTCCTGCATAAATCTTTTGTTGTTCTAAGTTTCTATTGATGTGATTACTATTGAACTTTAATATTTATACATACTTTTAGAAATGATCTTTCAATAAGCATTATCTTTCATATCGAAGTTAATTTGGAGAACTCCTGGTAACATTTTAGTCATCAACATAAACTCTATTTGGAAGAATAGTTTGTATAATAATTTATAGCTTTTGTAAATTGCTTCAAAAATAGGTTCTCTCAAATCTTATTAATTTATATATTTGAGTTAAAACTATAAGTAAAGATTAATAACACAGTTATTAAAAGAATTAATGTTAATGATCAATTATTCAATCTTACTTCAAATTAAATTTAAGTCTTAAAATGAAAATAAGAGCAACAATGGCAAAGTTGATCTTCTTTACAAATAAAACTTTAATTCATACAAGGACATTTTACTCAATTTGTTTAACTTGCTTAAAATTAATTTTTCTTAATTACTTTCATATTCAATAATAACCAGAAGAACAATTATCACATAGATATTACTAAAATAATTGTGTTATATGTTAGTGATATTCAATAATTATATACTTCATAGATCCAATTTCTAAGCCTGACACTGACCATGCTTGCTTCTCTCATTCAGAACACTAATTTTTATTGTAATCCATACTCACTACTATTTTTTTTTTGGTTTTTGGGCCACACCCGGTGACGCTCAGGGGTTACTCCTGGCTCAGAAGTCGCTCCTGGCAGGCACCGGGGACCATATGGGGAACCGGGGGATGGAACAGCGGTCCGTCCTAGGTTAGCGCAGGCACCTTACCTCCAGTGCCACAGCCCGGCCCCACTCACTACTATTTTTATACAACAAATATCTGTATCTCTCACTGGACTTCTCCTATATATGAAGAGTCCCATTCATTCTTTACTTACAATTTTATTGAGTGAGCCTAAGTCAATACTGATACAATTTAGGTAGTATCTAAATGTCTATGAGTGAATGAATTTATTAATAATCAGGTAATACATGGAAGATACAGGAGTCAATCTTACTCTAACTTCAAAGGTCTCCATCAAAACTATACCACAAAATTCCCTGCCTGCCCTATGGAGAGAAAGGCTAAGAGTAGTTACTAATGTATAATGTTGATACAGTTACTGTTTCTAGTCACTCTTTGGGAGACAGGGAAAGAAAAGGGAGAGGGTGCCTTAATGAGAATCTTATTCTCGCTAAACACATTCCTAAATTTGGGACAGAAGCTTACCAAGATAGAGTAATTAAAAGAAGGCACTCATTACAACATTTATTCATTTAAATTAAGGGAAAATATGAGCTATGCCAGATGCATGCAGCCTCAGAATAGAACCTCTCATGTGTAAATAATATACTTTGCTTGATTTTTAATGCTTGATAAAAACAGATTGATGCTGCAAAATGTCATAGTTATTTAATTTTTTTTACCTTTGATGTATTTTTGAACATATACGTAAGAAATGATAGGGTGTCTTTGGAAATATGTTTTACATGAGTGGATTCCAAAAATAGCGATGATTCAAAGACAAAGAATATTATATTTTATATTAAAATACTTATTGAATACATTGTATTGTATTTTCTCAATTTGCTAATTTTATGTATCCACCTAACTACTAAAACTGAAATATATATTCTATAAAATTAACAAAGCATATTAATAAAATTTATTTCAATAAATTCTCTAAATTTATTTAGAAGGGAACTACATATGTATATATGTTACTAATATTATGTTATTGAATTCAAAATGTCAGGGTGATGAGCACTAAGTTATAAAATAATTTTAAAAACTTGATCAAAATATTATCTGGTATGATTAATATTGTATACATTTATGATTGACATCTGTATACATTTTATAACTAGTATGATTAGCATTTGTATACATTTTTCAACTCCTAAATATGTTTCATTCTTTTTTAAAATTGTTTAAAATTGTTTAGTTGATTATAAATCTGTGATTTATAATACCACTAATAATTTTTACAATTCACATAATTCCAACACAACATCCATCACAAGTGTATTCACTTCCCTCCATTAATACCCCACATCTCCTATTCAGTTGTTTTGCCTTTGGTCCTATGTTTCCTTATTACTGTGTATCTTAAAATCCTGTATATGAGGGGTTGGCATGGTGGCACTAGAGGTAAGGTGTCTGCCTTGCCAGTGCTAGCCTAGAATGGACCACGGTTCCATCCCCCGGCATCCCATATGGTCCCCCAAGCCAGGAGCAACTTCTGAGCTCATAGCCAGGAGTAACTCCTGAGCATTTAGTGGGTGTGGCCCAAAAATCAAAACAAAACAAATCCTGAATATGAGAGAAATTGTTCTGTATCTATTATCTCTTTCTTTTTGCCTGACCTCACTCAACATGATGTCCTTTAGTTTTATCCATATTGTTGCAAATTCCATGGTTTTTTTTAGAGTTGCATAGTACTTCATTGTTATATATGCAATTTATTGATGCATTCATTTATAGTTGAGCATTTGGGTTGTTCCCATATCTTGACTATTGTACTTCAAATCAAAAGTTTTTTTATGCACTTCAGATGTTCAACAATTATTTCAATCAGAATAAAGTTATTAAATCTCTGATTTTCCATATTAGGAAGCTGGATTTTAACAATAGTACCTTAACCAAGTATTTATAGAAATTAATCTAGTTCATTGTTAACCTTAGATGCATATGCATTTAATTTTCGTTTTTTTTTAATTTAACTAGATAATGAATAGAATTAAAATTACACATACTTTGAATGAATCATTTTTCTTGATGTTAGCAGAATTTATTTATAAAAATCAATTGGGTCTGTCCCCCCTGCACAAGTGGGGAAGAGACTAGGGAGGAGATGGGCGGATTTCTGACTTCCGGTTCTATACCAAATCCTTTTCTGTTCTGGAGGCTAGCTTTCGCCGGCATGGGGTCTGGGAGACCCCAGGCCAAAGACCTTCTCCCTAGTTTGGGGGTGCTGGGAGGCCAGGGAGACTCCCAGCCATCTCCTCTCTTCTTTCTCCTGGACTCCAGGGACATGCCTGGGTGCTGGCCTAGACAGCCAGAGATGGGGGCCGGGAAGTACTGTAAAGGGGACCCCAGGCTTACCCCCATCCCTACCCAGCACAAGAGGGTTGGGCTGGTACAGTCACCGGCAATATTTTTTCTCACGGGTCTCCATTTTCATTATAGCCCCTGCAAGTATAATATATATCAATAAGATTTCCTATTATTACTGTACGTTTGGCATATGCAGAATGTCCATGCCCTTGCCCACCGCCCTACAAGCTCATGTCTAGACCTTCATTTCCTCACCCCCAACCATCATTACCCCATATTTAACCCTTTTTTACCTTCAGTTCTTGGTTCCTCAACAAGCAGTTTATTTCCCCACACAAAGCCTGCTGCCAAACAGCACCCTAAGTAATAGATAGACTCTCAGCCTGAGAAGATCCCAAAACACTGTTGCTATTGATCTACTCTGAGAGGGCTCCTTTCCTCCTCCTTCCTTCATTGTGGATCTTGGCTTGCTAAGAGACTCAGTTTTTGAGAAGTCCTGGCTCAAGGATATAGCCAGCCGGTTATCAGACTGCACAGGCCAAATCACAGACCAAAGTGATGCACCGTATTTAACACAGCCCCAGCTATTTCAAAAGATATAAAAGGGACATGTATATAACTTTTAAATATCTTATAGTATTCCCTTAAGGCTTAACAGCTATAGCCCTTACTGGATATTCTCTACACAGTGACAATTTTCCCCACTGTTTTGTCTGTTTTTCTCTTTGTGATCTGTTCAATAAGAAATTCTGGTAGAAGGATCCCTAGATTTAGAGCTTACATTAGAACCAAGTTACGGGGATTGTTGGATTTGTTCCAGCAGTCCCCATATGCACCAATAACTCCATGAGGTATTGTTCCTCTTTTGCATAGGCACATTAAAATGGGAAAGTACTATAGATAGAAACAAATTCTTATCTAATAGAGATAGGAACACACAAATCTTTTATACAGTGGGATTTTACATCCTGAACATTGTCATAATGACCTGACTCAGGCCTCAGAAAATGGGCTTTGTCCATTCACCCCTCAACCAGGGATGCCATCTACGAAACAAGCACAGTTGTCTATAGCATCACCTGGGATCAATCCTTTACCAGGGAAGACCCTACCACTGCCCGGCATCAACCTACTCTGAAGAGAGTTCCCTTAACACCCAAAAGACTTAAGAACAACAACTACCTGCTTTCACAGCAAGGCTGTCTGCATTGCCCTCTAATTGTGAGGTGAAACTTAAGACTTCCCACATCATCCTAACTTTGATGGAGGATATGCACAGATCCCAGGATCTTTAACTACAGAAACCTGACACCAACAACAGCAACAGGTGCTGAGAAAAAGAAAAAGGTTTATTGGCATTACAGACAATAACTTGGGTTGGACAATCTAGTATACCTGGAACCTAGAAATGGTCTTATGCCAGAAAACTTCAGGGGTAGTTAGTCTTCCTTTCCATGTCCCCCATATTTTGCTGTGCTTATGCAAACAACAATTGTCACTCTAGCGAAAACTTCAGGGGTAAGGTAGTCTTCCTTTCCATGTCCCCCATATTTTGCTGTGCTTATGCAAACAACAATTGTCACTCTAGCACTATTTTTACTGTACTTCTTTAACTCTTATCCTTAAAAAAGAGAGAGAGAGAAGAAGAAGAAGAAAAGCTTATTAAACCTTATGCTAGGCCTTTAATGAGTTAACTGGTGATTCAATGATTTTCAAAAATATATTTGCTACTGAACCTATTCTTTCTCTTTCATCTCATTAGTTTTTCTATTTTTTAAATAACTTTATCTTTATTATTCCTGAAACAAATGTATTATGATCAATTGTATCAGTTATGTGACATATTTACTTTAAATAAATTTTTAAAATAATCTATGGGGTATGGCTTACATACCTATAAAACCATCCACCATGAATATATCTACCATCTCAATACAATTCTAGAATATTGCCATCACAAAGTCAGTTTCCATTACTAACCTAACAAGTAATCTGCTCTCTCACTCTCTCCATATTTATCCTCCATCTGATCTCTCTTTCCATATTTATCCTTTCTGGGAAGCTTATATAAATTAAATAATTCAATATGTGATTCTTTTAATTTGCATGTATCTAAGGTTTTACATGTTGTAGGACTTGACAGTAGTATACTCCTTGTTGTCAGACATAATTCTATTCTGTGACTATATCATATATTGTTTCTCTATGCAATGATATGTGAATAGACTGTCTCCTCTTTGGTCTATTAAAATAATGTCATTTATATATTTGTATGGATATTTTTATTGGGCATATGTTTTCATTTCTCTTAAATAGACAACTAGGAATAAAATTCTTCAGTCTCTGGTAAATCTATATTTAACTTTTTAAAAATTGTCAGAATATTTTCCAAAGTAACTTTGCTGTTTTCCATTCTCACTGGTAATGTAGACTTCAGTTTATCCACATCATCAAAACTTGTTTTTGCAATTATTTTTTATAATAGTCATTCTGGTAGCTCTCTTAGAATCTTATTATAGTTTTGATTTGAAATTTTTAATGACTGTTGAAGTAGAGAATCTTATTAATCATTCATAATTTTTTATGAAATATCTCTCAGGTCAGTCACTTTAAAATTAAGTAAATACTTTTTACTTAGTTCTTTATAGGTTTATAATTTTGTGAATATTTTCCCACATTTTACAATATTAGCTTATATTTTCTTCTTAATGTGTTGAAAAGAAAATATTACAATTTTGGTATAGCTAACTTTCTTCTTATAAGTCATGTTATGATGGTGCATGCTACACACAATCTCAAAATATGTAGTCTCAAAGACTCTTTTCTTCCTGAAGTGGTATATACTATGTTCTATTGGTGGAAGTAGAGGTCCTGCAGGGGTGATGGTGATGGTGATGGTGATGGTGGTGTTCTACATTCAGCATTCAGGGCAGAACCTGAGTCTGCACTTAGAAATCACCCTGATTAGCCACAACTGAGAGGAAAGTTTTCTGGCACCACATAAAAAGCCCTTGGGATAAAGTAATGAGTATCTATGGAGCCAGGGTTTGATTCCATGATGGTATGCTTCAAGGATGGAGAAGCCCTGAATCTCTTAGGCCATAGGAATTCCCATTCTCCCTCAATGCTTACTGTGCCTATGCAAAAAAAAAAAAAAAGTGGAGGGAACGCCAAACCCTGCCACTCCAGCACCCCTTCTTTTTCTTGTTCTGTTTTCATTTGTTAGTTTTTGACTTTATTTTCCTTCTCTTCCTTCCTTCCTCCACTTTTCTCTTCCATTTTCACTCCTGTGGTTATTATTTGGTGATTATTTTTTTCTTTTTTCTTTTGTCTTTTCTTATTAGCTGGGTGCAATTTTTTTCTTTTTCTCTTTCTTTTTTCGGTAGTTGTGGCCATTTTTGTTCTCTTCTTCCTTTTTTTATCCTTTTTTATCGCAAATGGCAACAGAATAGATAATCTACAACAAGCTGTAAAGTGGAGACCAGCTGCACTAGTATTCTGGGAGAAAGGGAGGGAGATATGAAATGCATGCTGGAAATGGGAGGGAGGACAGCACTGGGGGTGGGAGCGCCCTCATTCATTGTCACTATGTACCATAAATAATCTGTGAAAAAAGTAACTGTAGTAGAATGCCTGTCTCGAATACAGGAAGGGGATAGTAAGGGGGCGAATGTTACACTGGTGAAGGGGGGTGCTCTGTTTGTGACTGTAACCCAACTATGATCATGTTACTTAAATAAAAGATATATTAAAAAAAAAGAAATCACCCTGGTTAGGATCAGGGAACCATGTGGGGTGATGTAGATAGAAGTTAATTTGGCTGTTGCATAAAAGTGTACTTCCCCACTGTATTATCTCTCTGGTCCCTAGAATTTGTTATTACATTATGTGCATGATCTACATTGATTTATTGCATGTGTTTCAGGAAGATATATGTTTCATATTCTATTTATTGATCTAGTATTTCTATCTATCTGTTGCTGTAACTCTATTCTCTTACTCCGTTCTATAAAAACAACAGGAAACTCATACATAACTATATTGAATAGCTACATGTGCTTTGCTCCTGGTCTAGTTGTGATTCTTTTGCAGACTCTATATTAAACATATTAAAAATAAATAAAAAAATCTGTGTCTAATGTGTAATTTTAAGCCATTGTATTTGTATTTGATAATATACCTACAATTATGATCCTGGTGTGCACAATGCCATCATCATAATACTACCAAAGTGCCCCCAAATTTCTCACTGATTCCAATGATGCCCCTTTGTTATATCCTATCCACTTACCCTCACCCCGAATCTGGAGTACTGTTTGTTATCTAATAGCAAGAAAATTATTATCACTTAATATTCCTACTAATATCCTCTATATTTGATAGATAAGTTAGTCTTCCAGTAGTGTGTTTCTCTCTCTGGCTAACTTTGCTCAACATGAAACCTTTCAGTTCCGTACAAGTCTAAGAAAACTGCATGATTTTATCTTTTCTTTTCTTTTTCCTTTTATTTTTCCTTCCAATTTCATCTTTTCTTATATCTACATAGTATCTATCCATTGCATATACACCACAACTTCTTATTTGGCGGGAGGGGTGAGTATCCACATCCAGTAGTGCTTCAGTGGTGCTCAGGAACCACCTATATGTTCTCAGGGAACTATATCTCATAGTGTATGTTTTAAATTTTGGTTGTTTGTTTGTTTGTTTAGAATTATTTGAGCATTCTATGTCTTGATGTCTCTTTTCTCATTTTGAGAAAATTATAAATAAAAATTATATTTTTGGTGGGGAGACACACCCAACTGTATTCAGGACTTTATACCTGCTAGAACAGGAATCACTTTTGACAAGCCTTGAAAGACTATATGTGTTATCAGGTATCAAATCCTAGTCAACCATGTTCAAGGCAAGTGGCCTATTCACCAGTCACTTATTTCTTTTAAGAATAAATTTTATCCCTTTTATTTTGGAATACCAATGATGCAAATATTGTTTCTAATGATGTTTCATAAATATATTGTCTTCATTTAAATGTTTACTTTTTGCTTATTCTACATTTATTTTTATTTTTTATTCTATTTTTTATTGTTGCTCTTTGGGATTGGGGGCAGCACCCAAAAATTCACAATTTTACACCAGACTCTCTGCTCAGCAATCATCCCTGACAGGGCTTGGGTAGGATTCTATGAAGTGCCCAGAATCAAAACTATGTCAGCTTCTTGCAAGGCAAGTTTCCTACTTACTTCCTTTTTTATTATTATTTTGAAAATACTTTCTCCTAAATTATCTTCAAACTCACATAATTGATATTTGGATTCTGCTTATCTTATCTTTTATTATAATATATATGGTTTCAATCACTATTTTTAAAGACTATAAACTGTTTGATTCTTTTCATATTCTCTTTGCATTTTTGTATTTCTCTTACATCAAAAAATTTACTTTAGTAAGCATCATTAGAAATGTTTCTTTGATGTCTCCTTTGGGGCTTTTACATAACTGATGTGCGAGTACTTTGAGGTTTTAGTTTTAATCAATTCAGAAATGAGTGTTCTTGGGACTCCTTGTTATGCCTGGTGATTTATGATCACCCAGGGATGTATTGTTCTAGCAGAGCAGGTAAGCAACCAAAGGTTTACTGTTGCAAGTATCTGGCAAAATCTGTGATACTAAGAACATTCTAAAGTTCATTGTTGAGGATGGCTGACAATACTTGTAGGCATGGTTAATAATATTTGGTTTCTTTTTACAGTAGAAGCTATACTACTCTTTATACTACTTATATTACTATTTATAAAAATAGTAGCAGGTATCTGATAGTGGCTACTGTACTATGCTATGTCACTTTGATTTAGACTTAATTGAAGGAATCTATTTTAAATTTAATTTTTAGGTATTTATATTTTTTATTTTTTAATTTAAATACCATGGTTACAATGTTATTCATACTACAGCTTTTTTCATAGATAATGTTATTCATTATTGAATTACTGTCATATAACCAATGTACAGTTCCCATCACCAATGTCAGCAGTTTCACTCTTAACTTTCCTGCTTACCTCTTTCTTCCCAATCATTCTCACCTAACTTGCTTCTGAATCATTCCATTTATTTCAATCTCCCTTTCTCTCTCTCTCTTTTTTTTTTATTTTGGTACTGTGGTTTGCACTACTGTTAATGTTAATGACTCTTTCATAGTAGACCCTTCTCTATTCTAACTGCATTCTAACTCTTTGTGGCAAGCATCCTACCATAGACTGGTCCTCCTAATCCTCATCAGTATTGACTCTGGATATCATCCCTACACTGTCTTTTATTTTACTTATACCTCACATATAATATTATTCTGTGTTTATCCATCTGTCTCTGACTCTTTTCACTAAACATAATAATCTCCATCTCATTCCATATACAAGCAAATTTCATGACTTCATTTTCCAAATGGCTGCATTGTAGTCCATTGTGTCGATCTATCATTGATTCTTTAGCCCCTTAAGCCACAACTTGTGCTAAATGTAGGAGTACAGAGATAATTTTTCTATTGTGTTTTTAGGGTATATCCCTAGTAGTGAAATTGCTGTATCATAAGAAATCTCAATTTCCAGTTTTTAGGAATATGTATATTGTTTTCCATAAAGACTGGACTATTTCCACCAGTAGTAAATGAGAGTCAATTTATTCTGCTTCCATGCCAGAACTGTTTTTTTCCTTTATTTCTTTACTCTTGTGTGTGTGAAATATATCAATATCTGTGGCATGAGATGATACTTCATGTTGTTTTGATAAGCATCTCCCTGATGATGTGGAATATTTATTTCATGTGCTTTTTGACCATCTATATATCTTCTTTGAGTAAATGTCTTCATTTCTTCTCCCAATTTTTTGTTTGTTTTTGGGCCACACCCAGTGACACTCAAGGGTTACTCCTGGCTATACACTCAGAAATAACTCATGGCTTGGGGGACCATATGGGATGCTGAGAGCTCGTACCATGGTCCATCCTAGGTTAGTGTATGTAAGGCAAACACCCTAACACTTGTGCCTCTGCTCCACCCCAAAGTCTCCCCATTTTTTTTGAGATTAGATTTCTTTTCTTGTTTAGTTCTGTCAGCATCTTATATATCTTAGACATTAACCCTTTATCAGATGAGTATCGAATGAATATTTTTTCCATTTCATGGGTAGCCTTTGTTCCCTATTCACTGGTCCTGGGTCTATATTAAAAATTAATTGGTTGTATAACTTTGAGTCAGCTTCAGAAAACTCAAGTCTATTTCATTGATATGAGGGCCAGTTTTTGTTCCAATACCATGCTGTTTTAATGACTAGTACAATTTAAAGTTGGGGATAATGATGCTCCTCTCTCCTCCCACCCCTAGGCATTGATTTAGCTATTTGTGATGTTTATTGTTCCAAATTAATTTCATGAGTGTTTGATTCACTTCTTTGAAATATGTAATGTGTATCTTAAAGGGATGGTTTTAAATCTGAACTTTGGGAAGTATTGCCATTTTATGACAGTCCTCCCAATCAATGAGCAGGGTATATACTTCCATTTCTTTGAATCTTCTTTTATTTCTTGAAGTAATATTTTGTAGTTTTTCTTTGTATAGGTCTTTCACCTCTTTATTTGACTCTAATGTACTTGATTTTCTGAGGTACAATTATAAATGAGATATTTTTTGTGCTATCTATATTATTTCTAAAAGCTTTTTACAAGAGCCTTTAAGATTTTCTAAATATTGCATCATATAATCTGCAAGTAGTGAGTTTTATTTTTTTCATTTCTTATCTGGATGCCCTTGATAGCCTTTTCTTGTCTAATAATTGCTATGGAAAGTACTTCCAGTACTACATTAAATAGAAATAGTGAAGGGGACAACTTTGTCTTGTGCCAGATCTTAGAGAAAAGGTATTTTACTTTTTTCCCATTGAGTATATTTTCCCTGTGCTTCCGATACATGGTCAAGACTGTACTGAGATAAGTTCCTTCCATTCCATCTTTTTGAGAGTTTTTATCATGAATGGGTGTTAGGCCTTGTCAAATGCTTTCTCTGAAAGCCTGAAAGTAGGTTGGGGCCTCAGTCTTGACTGATATAAAACCAGCAGCTGGCCGAGAATAGAGTCCATCTAAGTGAGGGATAAAAGAAACATGGTTGGCAATAGGTAGGTAGTTTGTAAAATAACAATGTTTTGGGAGGTGCTCAGGATTCTTAATGAGTTCAGAGATATATGCTGCTTGCTAACCATCAGGTACAGACTGGTTAGGGATCAAACCGATCTTATAGAAGTAAGAGAAGGAAATCAAGAAGGCAATCCCATTCACAATAGCACCACACAAAATCAAATATCTTGGAGTCAACTTGACCAAAGACGTGAAGGACCTATACAAAGAAAACTATAAATCCCTCCTCCAAGAAATAAGAGAAGACACATGAAAATGGAAACACATACCCTGCTCATGGATTGGCAGGATTAACATCATTAAAATGGCAATTCTCCTCAAAGCAGTATACAGATTTAATGCCATCCCTATAAAGATACCCATGACATTATTCAAAGAAGTGGATCAAGCACTTATGAAGTTCATCTGGAACAATCAACACCCTCGAATAGCTAAAGCACTACTAGGGCAAAGGAAAATTGGAGGCATTACTTTCCCAACTTTAAACTCTACTACAAAGCAATAGTTATCAAAGCAGCATGATATTGGAATAAAGACAGACCTTCAGATCAGTGGAATAGGCTTGAATTCTCAGACACTGTCCCCCAGACATACAAGTACCTAATTTTTGACAAAGGAGCAAGAAATCCTAAGTGGAGCAGGGAAAACCTCTTCAACAAGTGGTGCTGGCAGAACTGGTTCACCACTTGCAAAAAAACGAACATAGACCTCCAGTTAACATCATGCATGAAGGTAAAATCCAAAT
The DNA here is from genome assembly GCA_004027635.1 of Crocidura indochinensis. Classification (NCBI taxonomy): domain Eukaryota; kingdom Metazoa; phylum Chordata; class Mammalia; order Eulipotyphla; family Soricidae; genus Crocidura; species Crocidura indochinensis. The sequence goes on along the minus strand of PVKC010026208.1, from coordinate 255 downwards.
GGATTAAAGACCTCGATATCCGACCTGATACCATAAGGTATATAGAACAACACGTTGGTAAAACGCTCCATAACATTGAGACAAAAGGCATCTTCAAGGAGGAAACTACACTTTCCAAACAAGTGGAAGCAGAGATCAACAGATGGGAATACATTAAACTGAGAAGCTTCTGCACCTCAATAGAAATAGTGCCCAGGATACAAGAGTCACCCACCGAGTGGGAGAAACTATTCACCCAACACCCATCAGATAAGG
>PVKC010026207.1:0-16229 GCA_004027635.1 Crocidura indochinensis | reverse complement strand
TGGTTTTGTTTGAAGAAGAGAAAAGTAATAAACTGGGGAAAAATCAAATATGCCAAAAATGGGAGAAGTTCTTCTGGAAGTTCTTGAGGTGGGACACCACAACAATACAAAAAGAAGTGTCAAATAAAACATCCAGTGAACACTCCAACAATAAAGATAAGCACCAGTTAAAGGTCATGGTCTTGAGATAAAAAATCTGGCAGAGCACATAAAGGAAGAAAAGAAAAGAAGAAAAAAATATGAATGGAGACAACACGTTTTCCTAAGGTAAGAACATAATGATGCCAAAGCAAAGCAAAGGAAAACAAACAAACAGGAAACCCAGCAAATTGATGGCCTGATTGAAATTTTATATCGTTTTTACTAATAGGTTTTCTATTTAGGGTAAAACTTCAAATGCATATAAGAAATCCCTATTGTACGAGGAGTAACTTACGTTGAATAATATTAAAAGCATTAATGCTTCTCCGAATATGTCACTTTCAAAGGACTAGGGTTAGATGGATTGTTCAATGGGCTAAGCACATGCTTTGCATTCTGAGGCCTATGTTAGATTTCCAATACTGCATGATCCATTGAACACTGACATGAATGACATATGAGCACTAAAGCTGAATAGTACCCGAGGACTCTAACGCCACATTATTTTTATTTAATTATTTATTTTTATTTCTTGAATCACCTGGGAATGATCAGGGGCTACTCCTGATTCTGCAATCAGGAATCATTCCAGCAGGGCTCAGAGGAACATATTGTATGTTGGGAGTTGAACTAGGATTAGCTACATGCAAGGTACATTACTGTGCTTATAACTCGAGACTATAATACACTATTTTAAAAACATGTGCATAGTTTCCCTTAGGGAAGAGAACCTGATCAAAGTTATCACCAAGTTCAAGGAGGAAAGAATGAGGTTTGTCTTTGCATGTCTCATGGGTTGATATTTGGAAAAAGAAGTCATATATTTTTTTGTAATTTTTATTTTGACCAAACTGACTTGCATATCCTTCACAGTAATATTTTAGGTACATATTAACATTGAATCAGGGGAATTCCATCACCAATGTTGTCCTCCCTCCACCTCCAATCCCATCCTGCATCCCATATCCCCCATACTCACTCCCCGGGCTGCCAGTATAAGTGGTCCCTTCTGTGTCTAGTTTATTACTTAGTGATCATACAACTGTTTGGTCTTGGTACCCTTCATTATTTTCCCCTCTATTTGAGAGGCGGGACTAGATAGTTCAAGTTATGTGGTTTTGTTTGAAGAAAAGAAAAGCAATGAAATGGGGTAAAAAATCAAATAAGCCGAAAATGGGCAGAGTCATACATTTGTATACCCTCATGATATAGCCCAAAGGCATGAGAAGAGAAAGCAGTAAAGATCTTTTGAATTTGAGCAATACCAAACCCTATTTACCTGCTATCCCGCCTATCTTTCCTTTTAAAAATGGTATATTTAAGAATGGGGGCCTGAATATTCCTCTGCCCCATGGGGTTTTCCCATCCTGCATATATTCATGCTTTCATAAAGTAAGATTTGGTGCATGTAAGTCCCAATTCCCACCTTAGATTTGTCCTATATATCCTTACTCTACTTCACAGCATATCATGTCATACATGACATTGGAAATCAGTACTCTGATTTGGAAATATAGATGTATATGCAATACCCTGTGTGCATCACTGAAAATACAGCATCCTCACTCTATTTAATATTGTCTTACACTTAATTTTTATTTGCTAATTTTATAAATCTATCTTATTTATGGAGTCTATCTGAGGTAAATACTGTCTCTAAGAAACCCTGAATTATAGGAGAGAGATTAATGTTGAAATAACAAAAATAAGATATTAATAATACTGTTGTAAAAAGCTGATATTTACTAGATATTTATGTCGTGGGCTACTTTGCCATTCTTTTCTTAGAAATGCACAAGAGGGGATCTGAGAGGCCATTAACATAATGGTGAGAACTCAATATCTGAAGCCAAACTGGCCAGGTAAAATTTCTAGTTGAATCACTGTGTGATCTAATTCTTTTTCTGCCTTGATATTTTCCATTTGCCAAATGAGAATAATAACAGTGAGGATAATCAGAGTAGCATTGCTGCTACTCTGGGCTAAATATGGGTGGACTTATTTTTGATAATACACAGAAAGTAAATTTGACATATAAAGTAGAAAAAGCATTTGGTACAGAAGCAGTAATCCACAAGTATCAGCTTTATAAATATCTTTATTTCATTGCCTCATGAAAAAAATGACCAAAAAATCAAATATAAAATGATCCTACAACACTCCATGAAAAAATTCGGCATTAAAATTGCTTTTGTTTAAGATATACATTCAATGATTTTGGGGTCATAAGATCAAAGCCTTATGAAAGATTTCTGATACATGTCTGTAACTAGTAAATGTTTCATGCCTGGTCATGGAACAACTTGTTATACTGATCTGGAATGAAAACAACATTCTTTCCATTTCATTTAACCCTTGTACTTCTTTGGGGCAACCCAGTGGTTCTCAAATAGTGGGGCGAGGTTCTGTAAAGGGGGGCTCGTTTGACCTCAACAAACACTGTCCTAACAAGCTAAGCACTTGTTTATATGTCTCTATATGCCTCTGGAGCTAAGAGTTGCTGAGTCCTGCTTCAAACCCCTCTTCCAAAAGCTATGCATTGCAAAACATGGTCATTGGAGCCATTAATCCAGACATCACCTCTGATTAAAAAAATCAGCTCAAATTATTTTATATATTTTTGTTTTGCAGGTTAATTTTTTTAAAATAAAGATACTATTTACAGTATCGGAGGGATGCGAAAAATATTTTCTTCTTCCTAAGGGGGGGCATGACAGAAAATAATTGAGAAGCACTGGGGTAACCCAAATTCTAGATGTAAGCTACAACAATAATAAGAAGACCATCTGTGTTCATGTGAGGTCCCTACACCTCACCACCACATTAGTTCCTGGGCTACAGAGTTCTAAAATTAACCCCCAAACCAGTACAAATGAAAGTGCTTTCTATATTTTATAGCTCTGATAATTATTATCTTAGGAAGTTGAATGTGTGGGTAAAAGTATCTTGGAATATTTGTGCTGTCTGGGTAAAAATCAAAATCCCCTGAAAGTTGATGTTGTAACTCTCAATGCATTTCTTTCTATTTTTCTTGCTTCTAATGTTGACAACTGCCCACATGGTATTCACTTGTTCTCAGTGCAACCCACAGAAATGCCAGCTGGCTGCATGCCAATGTCAGGAGGATGAGACTGTGAGAGTTTCCTTATAGCAAAACCTTGTCAACTACAAGCATTGTTTCTGAGTCTGAAATATTTTTCTTTTTCTATCCCTTTGGTTTTCTCTTCCCACCTGGGAATGAGCCTCAGAATGGGTTACTAATTATATTGTGGTAGCTGTGATTCCTAACAACACCAGCCCTCATCTTTATGCAGCATCGCTCACTAAGCTGTACTAACTCAGATGTGGAGATTGGATGGAGCTGTCAGCATGCGCATGCAACATCGCAGGCAGGCTGCTGTGCCTCCTCGTAGTTCCATGCTGGCTTTTTAAAATATGATTTGTTTTCTCCAAACCTGTCCGATGCTCAACATCTAGAAAGAAATAAGATAAACACACACACATACACAAACTCTGCCATCAGCCTGTTTTTAACTATTATAATACCCTTTGTCTTTCACTAATAGAAATCCTAATTTTTCCTTTTTGAGAATCATTGTCCACTAAAATTGTAGAACCAGTATTTGAAATCGCTAGACCTTTCTTCCATTCTAGTAGCTTTTGGGGGAGCAAAACAGACTCTATAAAAAAGCATATTAGTTTAAATCTAGTCTTGTGTGCATTGGATTCTGATTAAAAAAAACAGCAACAACAATATCCACTTTGGTCAAAATAAAAATTATTATATAAAAGAAGAACAATAAATGAAGTAAACTTATTTAGTGCACAGCACCTCCAAACCATATTTTAAAACATGGTGTCTTTTAAGCGGAAGTTATAATGTTTTAAAAATTGATCCCCCAAAACTTAGAAGCTAGATTTGTCTACAAATTTTCCAGATATATTCTATGGAACTCTATCATACACAAGTAAAAATATGTGTTGAGTATCCAAATCATAGGATTATGCATATCATTATGATAATTTTGTGTGTTACTCAGCTTATGTACTCTGCCAAAAAAGATCAATTCACTAGCCTAAAATTTCCTTAGAAAATGATGGCATTAAGGTTTCTAGTTTTGTTATTGAAGATGACTTTGGTTTATGGTGGGTACTGTGGTTGATCAGAACATTATATCATCAGATATGAAATGTTGTTTGAAGCTACCAATTTGGATTCCAAAAGAAGCTGACAAGATGAACATCAATAAAGGATATTTTTGAACCTAAGTAATAATAATCCCAAGATTATTATTACATAATAAAGTTTTATATAAACTTTATTATATAATACCATGTAACATCTAGCCCAACCTCTTTCTTGATGTGTAATTATTACTAGAAATAAGATATACCTGTATCAGTTAACAGTTAACTTTATATATATAATTATATATAATAATATTATTATTATATAATCCCAAGATCCCAAGATTTCCTTGTGTCTTAAACTCCAGACTTGGGTCTGTCTAAAAATTGATTACAAAACAGCTTTGCAATAATTTGGGATAGCTGGAATATTATTTGGAAGATTCTTCTTGCACTATATATTTTTTACATTCTTCTGGTAAAAGAGAAAACGTGTTACTATTACTACATCCTATATTCTAGGCATGATCCAAGACCTTACAGATATTTGTACAACTGATTATCACTGCAATTCTATGTATTTTTATGAAATTGCTGTGTTCCTTCCTCCATTCCTGGATAAGAACACTACAACACAAGAAGAGGTGATTTTCCTAGGGTCACGTAATGAACAGTAAACAATAAATAGGCCCAGGCCTCCCACATTTCCTATTTTGATGATACTGACTATAGACTTGAGAGAGAGCTTTGTTTTTTTCCTGATGTAGAAGAGAATGCTTTATAAGGTTAATGAAAAGAGAAACAGAAACCTCTGATGTATGAATTATATTTATATATATGTATATATATTTACTTTTTAGGCTAATTCAACAGAGCAAATTTCTTTAATATTTCTTAATTTGATGAAAAATCGTAAATCAATTGTGATTCTATATTTTTCATTCTTTGACAAAAACTCTGAATATGTAGTGCATGGTGAATTTTCAATAGTGAGTTTTGTGAGCACAAAGATTCCCTCAATCTACTAGTAATAGAATATACGGTATGTCTCTAAAATTGCACTATCCACAGTTTTTAGGCTTACCTAGCAATTTTGTTGGGGATACAATGTTTTCTACAGTCAAATTATGTGACGATGTAACTAGAGTAAAACAACACAGCACTGCTATTACATCTAAGCAGAGAGTACTTGGACATCATAGTAGTTTCATGCCAAATTATAGGATATTTTCTATATGTGGTGATCTATATCTGGAGATCAAGGACGGTGCATTTCCAGATACTTTTTTTGGTGTGTAAAATGCTTTGATTCATATCTATTAGGCATAAGATGAACAATCCTTAGGTCTCCCTAAATTCTAAGACGTTGATAACTTTTAAAGTAATGCTAAGTGACTGAAATTCTCAATAAACCTACTAACATGAGGGTCAAGAAAATCTCTATCCTTGAAGTCTGTGTGTAGACATTACCTAAGTCTATATATACCCTGACCACAATAGGGAAGTAAAACTTAAGTGTCTCTTTTGTTTTAATAGTTCATACTAGGAAATCCATATCATTCTACATATGGATTTCAGTATATCCCATCTCACTAAACCCATTTTAATACTGAATAATAGAAGCAGCTTTCTCTTCTTTGGGGTCTTAATCATATGGAAAGTTCAGTATTATTTTGATTGGTTAGTTCATTTATTTTGAGTAAATGTTTTTATTAGGATTTAATTAAAGAATAATATACTTGTGAGAGCCAGAATACAGGCATAGCATAAAAAGAACAGCATTGTTACTCCATCAAAGCAAAGTGTTTATTAAATACAAACTCAGAGAACCAAAGTGTAGGCAAGACTCCAGAGAGATCACTTTCTCCTAGTTGTTGCCCAATATATCATTAGCAACATTTATGCCTGATTTAGCTAATTTTTTCTGAAAGTTTGCTGTACTTAAAATCTTAGAGCAGTTCTGTAACTGAAAGGGTGTCCTAGTACAACTGTACATGGTAGGAAAATTCTCCAACTAATGGTTGCACTGCTAATTTGATTTTGCTGCTGATCAGAGATAGGAAGAGAATTGTAATTGAAATGCATTGCAGCCAATTTGTAAATGTTGGTACACATTATCCATCATTGTTATGCTATTATGTTATTAACATAAATTATCACATAGAGGTAATTTAAAACTGTTAACTGACACAGGTATATCTTATTTCTAGTAATAATTACACATCAAGAAAGAGGTTGGGCTAGATGTTACATGGTATTATTTTGTGGCCTATTGATTGACAGTGGTAGAGAAGTGACATTTGCACTGAAAATTTACTTTGTTCCCAGCATTTTTACTAATTTTATGTTACACATGAATATAAGATATATTAAAATAAGCAAGATAATAATAATAAGAAGAAGTCTTCACAAAATATACTTTTGTACTATTAGAATTCATGATTGAATATATAAGCTCCCCATTCATTTCTACATTGATAGACTGTTTATTTGTATTCATTTGTATATTGGTAAATCATTTTTAAAACCAATTTGAACAACAACACTAATAAACTTGCTGCAGAAGGCATTTACTTTCACTAAGAAAACAAAGTTGAGGGAGGATTCTATGTTGAAGCTATGAAATTGCAGCAAGACTTTCTGTTTTTCTGTGAAATCTATCAGATTATGCGTAGTACGTGGCCTTTGGGACATATATAATAAAAAGAGAAATAAGATCAATTATATGATGGGAGATAAAGCCAGTTGAGAAACATTGAATTTCTCAGAGTTAAACTTTGAAATCTTAAACGCTGGCAGCTTCTCAGCCAGTGGTTAGTTCATGAAAGGCTAGCACAATGAAAATACTGGACATGCGTCACCCCTGGAAATGTTATATAAAATCTTACTACAGCCAAATGTCAAAGAGAAAATGTAAAATGACAAATAGGCCCTTAACAGAATAATGTGCTATCATTTCGTCTCATCCCAAAGGGTTCCATCAATGCTAAGACTGTTAAACTTAGGAGTCACATATTGAAGGCCATTTATGAGATGGTGATGACATAACATGTGTGAGATTCTGGAGCTGTGAAATGGAGGAACTGACTGATTCTTAGTGCTCAGAAGAGAAAATGTTTGCAAATTAACTTACCAAAACCACATCATAGAAAAGAGGCCACAATGATTTTTGTGATTTTCAAATGTAGAGTGGGAAGTCAAGATTTTTCTAGGTGAAGGGACAGAAAGGACCTAAACCTAATACTTTTGGGGTTACTATGCAAACAAAAATTCAACTAAACTGTGTATTTAAAGCTAGAATTTAATTAGAGAGAGCTATTGAGCAAAAGCCTTGAAAATACTTTATATGATTTGATGAATTTATTAGAAATATGGGGAGCAAAATGAATTTGTATAAATTTAATAAATAGGTCATTATTTAGGAAACTTTTAGAAGAATTTTTACAAAAATAATATCAAGATAACATAATCCTTAATTTGTATTTTTATATAAATTGAAAGTGTGAAAACTTGTCATGAAAAGGCACAGTAAGAAATACCACATGGAAGAAATGTGATGTTTTCTCATTGAATGAAAACAAAGATCAAGATAACTAAGGGGAGAACAAAAGGCAACAAGCAAAATTTAATGGCTGAGTTGTCACAGATTTTTGTGAGAGTCTGCCCACCTGGAGCATTTTAATGAAAGAAGAAAAAAGTAGAATTTAGTAGTCATAGCATTTTGAGGAACATGATTTTGAGACAGGTACCAAAATGGACCCAAGGAAGAATCTGAAATTTAGACAAGGAAATTTTCACTGTTTCAGCTATAGCTACTTACAGAGCTGTCACTGTGCTGAATACATGATGACTCTGATCTAGATTTATCTCAATGAATTAGGAATTATATCAAGAAAAAAATGTGTTTTATTAAGGTCACATTCTCAACTTTGAACCAGAAAAAAGGATATGAAGGACACATTTTTTTCCTTCTAATTAAGAGAGAAAAAGAAATATACCTATGGGATTTTATGCATTTGAAAGCACATGAGAGTCAAAGTGAAGTTTTCTTTTTTTCCTTGACCAGTCTCATTGAGTCTGAGAATGAATATTATGCTATGGATAGGAAATACAGTGTCAAATGCCATCATCTGGACTAGTGAAAATCAGAATATTTTAGTTTTAGTGCCTTTTTTAAAAGATTTTCTATGCTAAGATTTATGCTCAATATTAAAACATTCGTTGCACTGCCATTGACTCTAGGAAGGTGATAAGAGACTCTCGGGTCAATGGGTTGCAAGGTTTTTACACCTGGGAATACATGTGCATTTAGACCAAAATTTCAAAGACAATTTAAGATTAAACAGATGTCAACCCAAATTTATAGTGATAGTAGGTTGCCTCAGTGCTTACAAGTACAGGCTGGTATGTATGGGGGATAGAAGAAACAGAAGCCTTTGAAAGAACCAGAGGATTGCAAAATAGTTTTTTAGTGTTCTTAGACTGTGAGCCTAAATTATAGACATTGATTCTATTTAGGAGATAAAGAAAATGGAATGCTAAAATTATTGTTTGCTAGAAGAAAAATCTGGCATTCTGTTTTTGTCATTTAGAATCTTGCATCATTTTCTATTGTGTCATTGCATACGATATGTTTAATTAGCTAGGAATGTGATATTGGAGTCTAAATTCAAAAATTCTTTCTTTTTACATAGAAGAAGTAGTCTATCAGGTAATTTGTTTGCTTTTTACATGGCTCATCTGGATTTGATTTCCCAAATCATATATGGTCATTCAAGCATCACTAGGAGTGCCAGAAGTATATCTTGAGCACCACCAGGTGTAGCCCCTAAGCTAAAATAAATAAATAAATAAATAAATAAATACCACCCCTCAAATAAACTAAAATAATACAGCTAAAACTTTCTTTTATCCCTGTTACTTGTGGAATTTCATTTCTTAAATTGAATAATCTAGAATGGAGAATGGAGGCAAGAATAGAACCTACTTGGGAAAGTTGTGTTTTGGTCAAATGAAACATACATATATAGATATATGTATATATGTTAATAACATCGTGCCACTGTACTACAAATGTTGAGTAGTTTCCTGACTTTATTACTAAAGTAAATAGTAAAATACGGTGTTCTGAGCAATGCCTGCTTACAGACCCTTCTTGAGACAGGGAAGGTGATCTTACTCATGTTTTTTCATGACCGAGGAAGCTGTGTTTCAGAGTGTTCATGTTTTTACAAAACTTCACAACGAATTGGTACTAGATAATGATTTATCCTACTTAAACTTTTTCTAGTATGTCATTAATACTTATAATCCTTTGGTTATCAGGAATTCCCTTAAGTGTCTGAGAAAGTCAGAGACTCTGTCCTTACTCGATGTATGTCTGCACCTTCCCACACAATCTCATGGATCCCCATTGTGCAGGTCCTTGCTTATAGATCACGACATAGCACTCTTCTGATATTGCTATATTAAAAAATAAAACTTGATGATTTTCATCTGTGTGCTCTTTCCTTCCATCTGTTTCACACTGAGGATTTTAATTTCTCCCTACTTCCCATCATACTCAGACTTCATAGGCAATAAGAAGGAACCTAGAAACTTTATTTTGTTTTCCTTGCTTACTTGCTTGTAGCTTGTTTTTTGTTTGGGACCCCATAGCTGAAGCTGATAATGATCATTAAGAAATAATAATGGCGCTATTTCCAGCTCTTTGTTTGGGAGTCCTTCCTGGTGGTGTTTCAGGTACCATGCATCGAAGGGTATTAAACCTGTATTTTCTGTATTGCAATGTGCTTAATCCCATAGATCTTTCCCTTCAGTTCTGTAAACTTCATTGAATCTAGCTATTTAACAAATGCAACCTTTGGAAATGTCAACAGACCAGAGTCATAGTATATCAGGTAGTGTGTCTGCCTTGCACATGGCAGCCTGGGTTTGATTTCTGGTTATCATATCATATCATAGCCTTACCAGGTATGATTTCTAAATGCAGAGCAAGGAGTAAGCCCTAAATACTACCTTGTGTGATTCAAATACAATCATATGCATATAAATATATAGATATATGTATGTATATAAAACACCAAGGAAAGCATATTTATATCAAATCACCAAGAAACATAACAAAGAGCAAACTTTAGGAAAAAAATCTCAATGATGAGGAAAGATATGCAGTGTGAAAATTTTAAATTTAATGATCAGAGAATCACATGAAATTCCATGGTGCCTCTAGAATATGCTTATAAAGAAGAAAAATGCCAAAACTTCACTTGTTTTATTTCCTACAAATAATGGATAGTTCAATTGGAAAAAGACCAAACTGAAGGTTTCTCATCAGTTGTGTAAATTACTATTTTTTTTTCATTTGGAAAAGTTTCAGACCCTCTCTTTGTTAATTTTTAATTTTTTTTTTAATTTTTTTTATTTTTGGGTCACACCCGACAGTGCTCAGGGGTTACTCCTGGTTCCATGCTCAGAAATTGCTCCTGGCAGGCACGGGGGACCATATGGGGCACCGGGATTCAAACCGATAACCTTTTGCATGAAAGATAAACACCTTACCTCCATGCTATCTCCCGGGCCCCCAGACCCTCTCTTTGTATGTAAAAGAATGGACTATGTAGCTGTGTGGAATGGAATGAAGTTTTAAAGAGCATCATGTCTTCATAATAACAATTTTTTGAATATTTGTGAACAAATAGCAAGAGGAAACATGGAAGCAAAGTGTCATGAAGAAAGACACATTGGGTGATCAGATTTTCTGCTGTTAGGGGCAGAGAGAGTGCCTTTGCAAGTGCATAGTGTCCAGGGATGCAAAATGCAGCAATCCAGTCTGATTACCAACACAACAAAAATGTATTTTCTCTATTTTCTAAAATTTGGAAATCCAAAATCAATATGTCAGAAAAACTGGTTTCGATTTAAGACTTTCTCTGTTACACAGATAGTAACTTTGATCCTTGTCCTCACACTGTATTTCCTTCGTGTGTACTTTCTGATGTTTCTTTTCTGTGTCCATATTTCTTCTGGTACCATATGTGTGGGAGCAGGACTTGAACAGGGGAGCCAGAGACAACAGTAGAGGAAAATAGACATATAGAAATAGTACAATGCTGGAATATTGTGACCATAAAATCCCGTCATTAACAGTATTGTAAAATCCATCAAGTTAAAAAGAAAAAGAATATCACTCAGGTTGGATTTAAAACCCATCCTATCAGCATCTTTTTAAATTATCATCACTATTAAGACTCTATCTTCAAATTCAGTCATTAATGAGTGAGGGTAGAGATTCATAGATGAATTTGTGGGAGGACACAATGACTCCCCAAAAAGCAGGGTAACTTTTTACCTGCTGATTTTATACATTATCATTCTTGCAAAAGTGAACAAAAGTTTTTGTGGTTTTTACTGGAATTCTATTTCTCCAAAGTAGCTGATGCTCGTGATACACTTAAATTTCCTGCTGTGGGGACTTGGGAGACATCAGCTTGGCAGTGGCTAAGCTGTCTCTTTGATAAAGGTAGACTCCCAATTCTTACACCTTTTTGAAAACAATTTTAAAATTTAAAAGGCTACAGTGCCTAGGGAAAAAAGATTTCTGTGACCATGAGAATGGATTTCCAAGAAGTCTGCCAACTCTGATATAAATGCTGCTGTCCAGCTATCATTGCTGTGTTTACACACCATGGTGGAGCATTTCCAATCTTGTCAGCTTATCTTTGATTTTACATTTTTTTATAGTAACTTCCTCACCAAATATCAATACTGCTCACTGATTTTTAGATGTTCAAAATCAAAAGTTTCATGGTGGGTATGTTTTTGCCATATATAAAGATTATTTCTATTTTTGGACAATCCTTGCTAGTTCTTTCAACACTGCTACTAACATAGATAAATCTATTGATACACTGGTATTTATGGAAAACAAGAGAATTTTTCCAGTCAATTGAGTCGGGAGACAGATTTTGTTCCTGTTAGTCTTTATAATTCCTATCTATACCATCAGAGGTTTAGTCTAAGAATGGAATTTTGTGTCTTGCTTGCATTTTATACATTTTGTCTGGAGCATTGCACATAAAATAAAGAAGTACAATTTATATCTTTTATTTAAAGCCAGGACATCATCTTGGCCAAAGAGTAACATTTAGAAATGGAGCCGGGACATGATAGTCTGCCCAAAATAGGAGACAAATCTAAAGTTTGCTGAGCTAAGAAGCAAGAGAGATTTTAAAAACCTCTTACTATATTTATTTTTATATGTGTACTTCATCTTGTGTCTGTTCCCATATGATCTCCCATCAATTATCCAATAGTAATGAAAACTTCCATGTTTTTTTACAATAGAGAGACACAGTAAAAAACTAATGAGAGGTCAGTGAGGTTGCTACTTCAGCATTTTTTTCTTATTATGTGCTCTTATATTTTTTTCCTCTGGTCTTCATTTAAAAAGCTTTCATCTATGTATCTCTTTTCATCTTTTAAAGTCCTTTCTCGTCTTTTTCATTGGGAAAAGAATAGTGCTCTGTTTCAAAGTGAAGCGATAGAGATAAACCAAGAATTGAAGTTCTTCTTCTGTACTTACTAGATAAACTTGGGCAAGTATTTTTTTTACCCTTTTTGTTTTGCCTTAGTTTTCTCATTTCTAACTTGGTGCTCATAAAAAAATGAGATTGTTATGAAACTCTATTGATTTACCATATGTAGTATAGATACACCTGTCATATACTTGAAATGTATATAAATGTCAAATTTTATAGTATATCTTATAAACAATCAACAAATTAAAGGTATTTTCATTTTTATTCTAATTCTTCTAAATAATTAGAATTATTCTAATTCATTTTTTTAAATTTCTATCCTTCTATTTCTCCCTGTCCTTACTCCACACTCTTCTCTTCTCCCTCTAATATCCAGTCTGCTCATTCTTGCCCTTACCAAACCAGAAAATCCCAAACAGGAATCTTGACTAATAGTTCTTAAGAAATTTAAAATATTTCAGTATTCGTTGAAAAGAAAAAGCATGAAATTAGCATGTAATGGCCCTGTGCTATTTCTGTTTTTTACTCCAGTTAGGTAAGATCATTATTTTAAAACTTGTCTAGCTATGCCTGTCATACATGTTGAGGAAAGGTTCAAATTTTCTTTTATTTTGAGTAAAAGAGTGAAGAAATGATCAATTTCCAAATACATTTTTGTTTTTCTGGGACTAATTTTTTAGCATATGGGATTGAAGAAGTAATCTAAAACAAATAAAGTCTCTATTTCTTTAAGAGCTCTAAAAAAGATGACAGGACCAGAGAGATAGCAGAGCAGGTAGAGTATTTGCCTTGCCCAGGGCAGACCCAGTTTTGATCCCTTGAATCCCATATGATCCCCTGAGTCTGCCAGAAGTGATTTCTGAGCACAGAGCCAGGAGTAACTCTTGTGTGCTATTGGGTGTGGCCTGTCCCACTCCAAATTAAAATAAGTAAAATAAAATAAAAGAGCTGAATACATATTCAATTGACTAGCATAGTGCTTTGAATACTGGAGTTATGGACCATGTCATTATGATGAACTAAATAATGTTTTGTTCTTTTTATTGAGATACGTGATAGGAAATCAGTTTATAAACTCTTGAACACTTACAAGAGTTCTAAGGTTGCTAATGGCATGATGAATGAGAAGACACCAATGCACTGTAGGGAGAGAGAGGATATGAGCACATGGTAAAGTTTGTAGTATTTTTAAAGCATTTAAATATGCTCAGTCATGTAAGTCTATATTGCCTAAAGAGTTAGAAAAAAGAAAACAGGTTTATGAATCACATCTTTGTTTTAGTTGTACAAGACTAGTATTAAGGACGCTGTGTTTTTTTAAAAAAAAATCTCACTATTTCATGTTGAAATCTAGGAAATGATCAGTCAAACTCAATCCCAATTTTAGTCACTGATTAGTCTTTGCAGACTTACTATACTCTAAAAATATCCATTGCGTCTGAAAACAGCATATTCATGTTTTTTTTTTTCTTTTTGGTCACACCCTGTGACACTCATGGGTTATTCCTGGCTATGCTCTCAGTAATCACTCCTGGCTTGGGGGACCATATGGGACTCAGGAGATCGAACTGAGGCCCATCCTAGGTCAGCCATATGCGAGGGTAATGCCCTACCGCTGCACCACCACTCTGGCCCCAGATTTTCTATTTTGTACTATTTGCTATTGTACTATTTACCTTATACCCTCTGTAGAAAAATCTAATTAATTAGTAACTAATAAGTTTCATCACTTCTTTGAATTTCTCTAACTTTTCAATATTCGCAGATACTACTCCTTCCAGATACTCTTAATCACATTCCTTTGTAGAACATTTATTTCTTACACAAATAGTGATTGCTAAGTGGGCATAAGCATTACAGTTAAGGGTCATTTTGTCTCTCTCTACTTGAATTGCTTATTTGTTCCTGTCTTTTATTTTTTCATTTTTATCTTTTTGTTTTTTGGGCCATAGTCAGTGGTTATTTCTGAGGTCAGGAGAACTGTGATAGTGTTTAAGGGACTATATAGATATATCTAGATATCTCTCTCTCTCTCTCTATATATATATATATATATATATATATATATCGCCAGCATTTGATTTATTTCTATTTGGGGGGCACACCCAGCAATGCCCAGAGGCTAATCCTGACTCTGCACTCAGGAATTACTCATGGTCATTCTTGGAGGACCATGTGTGATTCCGAAGTATGGAATGTGTATTGGCCACATACAAGGCAAACACCTAAACTGCTGTATTATTTCTCTGGTCTGTGTCAGCATTTGAACCATGGTCCATAGTATAAAAGGTATTTGTATCTGTACTATCTCTTTGGCTCTTAAACTCTAATTTTCGCATATAGATTTTGCTTGCCTTGATGATATTATTTGATAATAGGAATTCTATAAGGGAAGTTGGTAATATATTATGCCTGATTTCTCTTTAGTCTTATCATTGTTGCTGAAGATTCTATGATCTTTTCCATATCTCCCTTTTGTTTGAAAATATCCTAATGTGGAATATATAATAATTCCAATTATATGGATTCCAGACAAAGTTCTTTCTTAATTAGTTTGTGTTATATTCAAAAGGAACTAATTATTGCTAGCCAAATAATTCATAGAATATAGATTATATTAGCTCATGCTTACTTTTAGTTTATTAATTTGTTATGGTTATTAAAATTTGTTGGCATTTTTAGTTTTTAATTGCTTCAGGGAAATTGAAATAATTTTCAGCAAAAATTATTAGAAAGATATTACTATTACTACTATTACTAATAACAATGATATCATTAAAGGGTTTTTAGATTACATACCATCACACAAGAATCAGTCTTTGTGAGGGTCAGGACACCATATGGGGTATTGATGATCAAATTTAGATCAAGTAAATGAAAGACAAGCACCTTATCTGCTATTTATAAAGAAGGTGAGCTAAGGAACTTATTGGCAACTAACAAAACATAATTAAAGTCAGGAGTCTCCATGTGATCAGACAGAGACTGTCCAACCCCCAAACCCCAGATCCCAACCTTAACACCTTCACAGTTCCCTGCAACAGCGCCAGGAACCAAACAGCCCGTGGAAAATTCCTAATACTGCTCTGGTATCAACTTGCCAAATGACATCCTGATGATGAAGAAACAGCAACCACTTGATCTAAGAACAGGTTGCACCACCTCATCACCTAATGATAAGATGAAATCAGAAGACATTCTGTCCTTTGATCTGTGCAAAAATCAAGATCACTAAGGATAGAAGACTGACTTTGACAACCATGACTGAGCAGACTTTTTCGTGGGACCTAGGATTTGTGCAAAAACCAAGATCTCTAATACCAAGATCTCTAATTACATAGTACTGATTTTGATAACCACAACTGAGCAGAACATTTCCTGGCACCATAAAAAGACCTTGGGGTTCAACAATGAACATGT
>PVKC010026206.1:0-16212 GCA_004027635.1 Crocidura indochinensis | reverse complement strand
GAAAGTTCTGCATTCTTTCTCAATTGAGCATGAGGGACAAGATTAGCAACTTCAAATAAAAATTCAAGTTAAATGTTTCATCCTTAAAGTGATGGTGGTATGTGCAGAATTCTATCATAGAAAAATATCTATACAGAGCACATCACGTAAAAGGGAAAAACCCTGGGCTAAGTGTTAATCACACATAAGTGGATAAGTTTCATGGCAGTTTCACAAATTAAGCACCTAAATATGATGATTAGAAGTGTACAAAATGTTTTCTGAACTTAGAGAATAAACAAAATGACTTAGGGAAAGGTTAGTGAATAAACCTTTTGGTCTGTGATGAGCATCCATAGACACAATAGACAGATGTAACGGCCAATCAAAATTATTTTAGAATATAATGTGTTTGTGAATGTGTATTTGTTGGACAAGGGGAACATGGAGTGTGGAGTTGCAAAAGAAAGCACAGTTTAAGCATAAAAAAACCTTCATGTATGTATTTAGAGCATGCTTTTTTAATATACAGACCTGTCAGTCTGTAATGTGAAAAGGTTAAAAAAAAAAAACCCACCAGTCTGTTTCATTCCCTTTGCAATGATGCATGTTAGCCCTCTGTTTTATGAATGACACCTGGGAGAAGTACTTAAGTTGTTAAGCATAAAATTGATGAGCTCAAGTATTAAATTGAGTTTAACTTATATTTATTTCCAAAATCTAAGAAAAACTAGGTTATTATTAAGGGTTCTCACAAGTGATGAAATTCATCTTTTCTGCTGTTAGTCAGATATGCATTTAGTTTAAGAAGCAAACACACAAAGCCCCTTTGTTAGACTTTTCTAAGGGTATAAGATAATCATAATCCTCTTTGGAGAACTCATCCAAAAAAAGCATATATGAACTAGTGAAAATATGGAAAGTTAAACATATTTAACTTAGGTGTCAAATCTTCTAAAACCAGATCATGAGCAAAATTACAATTGTTGTGAATATTTCCAGATGAAGCACTTAGAGAAAGTCAGAAGTTTATGAAAAAACTAGTGGTAGATATTTGTTCTTTATATAAGTGTTTATCTTCTGTTTAAATAGTGGATATCACTAGATTTGACAATAAATGAGATTATAGAAGTTATTAGTTAACATAAAGGTTGAACTGTCATATCAGACTCACACAAATTATAAATTATATAGAATATAAAAATATTATAATTTCAAAAGCATGAACATTCAGAAGTTAGAGAAAAGCTGGGAGAGATCTGAGACACTAAGAAATACGTCCCAGATCCTCCTTTCTGCTTGAATTCTTTGATTCACAGTAGACAAGATCTGCAAGTAAACCTGGAACAATAAATTTACATAGGGAAGCATTTAGTTTGAAAGTGGTTACATTTTTTTTAGTTTCATACTCCACTGACATATGTTTATTAGAGATCCCTATTTGACTGTAAAATAGTTCAGAGAAGGTTGTTGAAATTCTCTTATTCCTTATCTTAGCCAAAGTTATGGAACTTTCTTTGTGCTTTTGATTTTCAAGTACGTCATTCCATGGTTTGTCAAATTGTCATTATAGGGATCAGAATGTTGCTGCAATAACTTCTAATCACATGGGCAAAAATTCTCTGAATGAGGGTGCTTTTTACATTTTCAGATATTGTAGTTTACAGGCCATTTTATTCTCATTATGCATCATCAATCCAATGATTTCTATACCCTATAAGCAACCTATGAAGAATGGTTGAGGAATTTCCAAAAAGATGCCTGGCATTACATTTTTAGCCAGTATTTGACTATCTCTCCTTTGTATATATCAGGCAAAAATAATAGCCTCTATCAAATAATTTGGCTCAGAAATTCCAGCATCAAAGTTTGAGAACCCCTTTTTCTGGATATAGTCTGCCCTAAAAGCAAAGACAAATTTTCTCTCCTTTTCAAATATGTCCTTTGCAGATGGAGTTTTTGGTAATCAAGGGCATAACCAGAATACAGATTTTGACTTTTGACCCTCCTTTAGAAATAGGAAAGCTCATTCCTGGGGATTTGGTGCCTCCCTTCATTTAACCTCTAAAACAAGAGTCCAGCCTAGAAAGACCCACGTTTCTAGATATTTCCTACTTCCTCCTAGTCCTGATTTTTGCATTTAAAGTAAGTTTGCAAGGAGATACCTTCAATTGTGTGACCTTCTCTCTTGTAACTTAGAATTTTTAGTCACACCCATATCTTAGGTATTGTTATTGTTGTACTAGACTTTGTGATTACAATTATTCTTCACCTGTGGCTAATTTTACGCCTATAAATTCCCCTGCTCAAAAAAATTAAACTTGTCGCACTCCTGCCAGAAATGTATTGACCCCACATACTCTTGTGTGGTTTTATTTATTTCATATTTCATATTCGTCCACTCGTGTTACCCATTTTCCTCCCATGAAAGGACTATGACCCACAAGAATTACTGTGACTACAGCATTAATGCACTTGTTTTTCTTCTACAGCATTAATGCACTTGTTTTTTTCTCACATGGAAATATATTTAAAATTATAAAATTAACACATTTATTAAAAAACATTCAGTATTTCAGGGGCTGGAGCAATAGTGCAAGCGGTAAGGCATCTGCCTTGCCAGTGTGAGCATACGATGGACCATGGTTCTATCCCTCAGCATCTCATATGTTCCCCAAGCCAGGAGCGATTTCTAAGCACATAGCCATGAGTAACCTTTGCCATGAGTAACCTTTGAGCAGCACTGGGTGTGGCCCCAAAAAACAAAGAAACAAACAAACAAAAAAAGGGATTTCAAATTATATGTGTATGTGTTTACATATATGCTCCCCCCAATCAGGGGTAAATTAATTTTACAACATGTATCTAAATATTGTCAAAAATAAAAAATATTGACAATAAATCTTTCTTATTTATGTTCAAGACCTTAAATTCTGTAATGTGGTAGAATCAAATACTAGTTACTACATTACTATTTTAAGAGAATACTAAACTTAGAAATACCAAACTTATGCTTTTTGTATTTTTAGATCATGGACTTAAATAAAGATATTATTTTAAAAAATAATTTTGTAGAAATTGAAAGTATGTTATTGTTAACCATATTTAATATGTAGCTTTTAAAGTATAAATTAAATTTACATCATTTGATTTAAAAAATTAATAGAAGGCATTAGTTCTACAGTTGCCCTAATAAGTTTTTATTATGTAGTAGTCAAATGTCAATGGTAATTATAGCATTAGGAAGCAGACATAAAACATTTCCATAACTACAAAATATACTGGCAGTGATGATACAGCATTCTAGTGAATATGCCACATTATGTATATTATATAAATGTACAATGTATTATCATTTATGTATATAACATGTATAAATATTAAATTGGATAAGTAGGGGGCCACACCACGAGAAATTGTGAGTACTGCCTGTGTGTGTCTGTCTCCTGTCCTGTCCTGTCACCTGAACCTCTTGGGTGTGGGCCAAAAAGAGGCTCCAGCAGAGTATGACTGCGCCATTTCACTACGCAGTCGTGCGCTCTTTCTAAGGAAAGAACACCATTGCAACAAGAAGAAAAAAAAATCACACTAAGAACTGTGCTGGATTACTGAAGCCCAGAATTTCTCCCCAGACTGTCTTCTCTGCTGCATGCTCAGGCCTAAGATTTGATCCTGTGTGAGGCTTTATCCACCATGGACACCCCTTCCTCAGAGGAAAGTCAACCCACCCATAAAGGGTGGAGCCAGAGGAGCATGTCCCCAAACATCATTTAGCC
The DNA here is from genome assembly GCA_004027635.1 of Crocidura indochinensis. Classification (NCBI taxonomy): domain Eukaryota; kingdom Metazoa; phylum Chordata; class Mammalia; order Eulipotyphla; family Soricidae; genus Crocidura; species Crocidura indochinensis. Next base: position 12,457 of record PVKC010026206.1, on the reverse strand, counting down.
AATGAATACCACCACAACAAGTAGAAAAACCTAAAATACAAGTGTGGCAATGGGGAAACAACACAGGCCAGCATCAAACATAGAGAAATGAAGATGATAATTCTGATGACCAGAAAACAAGCAACCAACTAATCAATCAATCAGATAAGGAGTTTAAACAAGCTATTTGGAAGATGTTCAAAGAACTCAAAGAAACCATGGATTGAGTTTACAAAACATTAATAAGAAACAAGAAAATATGAAGACAGAAATCACAAAACTCCAAACTGCAATAACAGGTCAAATAACAGACCTGAAAAACTCAGTAAATGAATTGAATGACAAAATGGATAAGCTCAACACCAGGGTAGCAGAATCTGAGAATAGAATTGGTGCTGTATGGGGACCGGGCGGTGGCGGTGGAGGTAAGGTGCCTGCTTTGCCTGCACTAGCCTTGGACGGACCACGGTTTGATCCCCCGGCTCCTATATGGTCCCCCAAGCCAGGAGCGACTTCTGAGTGGATAGCCAGGAGTAACAGCTGAGCGTCACTGGGTGTGGCCCAAACCCCCTACACCCCCCCAAAAAAAAATTGGTGCTGTGGAAGATGAGATAAATAATAACTCCATACAGAAGGAGAGATTGGAAAAAAAAACTTAAAGCAAATGAACAGACAATGGAAAATATAGTCAACGAATGGGAACAGATGAAAATAGAAGTTTATGATAAGCTTAACAGAAACAACTTAAGAATCATTGGAGATCCAGAAACCCAGGAGAAAATTTCCAGGAAGAATCAACAATCAAGAACATCATTAAAGAGAAACTTCCAGAGCTAAAGAACATATGTGATCAAATACTGCATGCCCAAAGAGTACCAACCAAAAGAGACCCCAGAAAAAATACCCCAACACACATCTTAGTCACAATGACAAACCCCACAGATATAGCAGAATTCTGAAAACAGCAAGATCAAAAAAGGAAATTACATTCAAGGGAGCATCCTAGAGAATTACAGCAGACGTGTCAACAGAAACATTCAAAGCCAGAAAGCAGTGGTGGGACACAGTGACAAAATTCAATAAAATGAATGCTTCATCTAAAATACTGTACCCAGAAAATCCCACTTTCCAGTTTGATGGAAGAATGCATGCTTTCACAGACAAAAAACAGCTCAGTTTTTTTTTTTTTTTTATCAAAACCAGTCGTAAGAGAAAAACTGAAAGACCTAATTTAAGACAAGACTGACCAAAAAGCACACCAAATTTCGATATAAAAATGACATCAAATTCCAGGACAATTCCTTATCTCAATGTCAATGGACTAAATGCAGCAGTTAAGAGACATAGAGTAGCTAAATGGATCAAAAAACTCAATCCAACCTTCTGCTGCCTATAAGAAATGCACCTGAATAGTGAGAACGAACATAGACTCAAAATAAAAGTCTGGAGGAAAATTATCCAAGCAAACAGCACCCATAAAAAGACAGGAGGGGCCATGCTAAAATCAGATAATGCAAACTTTATACTCAGGAGGGTTGTAAGGGGCAAAGATGGACATTTTATATTAATCAAGAGGGATGTAGAGCAGGAAGAAATCACTCTCCTAAAAATATATGCACCGAATGAGGGTCCAGCAAAATATTTTATCCAATTGTTGACAAATCCGAAATATAATATCAATAACAACACAATAATTGTGGAGAGCTTCAACATAGCTTTGTCAACACTGGATAGGTTAACCAGACTGAAACCCAACAAGAATATACTAGACATGAGAAGAAAAATGGAAGAAAGAGGCCTAGTGGATAGATATAGGACACTCCATACCCAGAAACCTGGATACACATTCTTCTTCAAAGTACAGGGGACCTTCTCCAGGATAGACTACATGCTGGCAAATAAAACATATCTCCAAAATATCAAGAGGATAGAAATCTTACAAGATATCTTCACTAACCACAAGGTTCTGAAATTATATGTGAATTCCAAAGGGACACAGAAGAAAAACTTTAAGAAATGAAAGTTAAACAGCCTCATACTTAATAAACAATGGGTCCGATATGAAACCAAAGAGGAAATCAAAACTTTCCTGGAAACAAATGATAATGAAGACACAAACTATCATAACTATTGGAACACAGAAAAAGCAGTACTGAGAGGAAAATTTATAGCTCTGCAAGCACTCATCAGGAAGGAAGAAGGGGCTTACCTGAGTAGCTTAATGAGGTAGCTCATAGAACTAGAAAGTGCTCAACAAAAGGATCCAAAAATAGGAAGTCAAAAGGAAATAACAAAGCTGAGAGCAGAAATAAACTAAGTGGAAACCCAAAAAACAATCCGAAAGATCAACGAAAGCAGAAGTTGGTTCTTTGAAAAAAAAAATAAACAATATTGATAGACCACTGGCAAAACTAAAAAAGACAGAGAGAGAAACTTGACAACTCACATTAGGAATGAAAAAGGAGAGATCATCACTGATATGGCCTAGATTCAAAGGGTAAACAGAAACTACTTTGAGAAACTCTATGCCACTAAAAATGAGAACCTGGAAGAAACAGATAAATCCTTGGACTCTTATAATCTTCCACGGTTGAAAGAAGAGGATGTAGCAAATCTAAACACCCCCATCACTATTGATGAAATTAAAACAGTAATCAAACGTCTGCCCAAAAACAAAAACCCAGGCCGAGAAGGATTCAATAATGAATTCTTTCAAACTTACCAAGAGGAAATACTACCAATCCTGGCAAGACTCTTTCATGAAATCGAAAAAACGGAAACACTTCAAAATACCTTTTATGAAGCCAACATCACCTTGATACCTAAACCAGACAGAGATGCTATGAAAAATGAAAATTACAGACCAAAAGCGCTGATGAATGCAGATGCAAAGATCCTCAATAAAATCCTGGCAAATAAGATTCAATGCCTCATTAAGGAGATCATCCACTACGATCAAGTAGGTTTCATCCCAGGAATGCAAGGATGGTTTAACATCCGTAAATCTATTAACATAATACACAACATCAACAGCAAGAAAAATAAAAATCGCATGATCATATCAATAGATGCAGAGAAAGCATTTGATAAGGTTCAACACCCATTCTTGATCAAAAATCTCAGCAAGATGGGAATGAAAGGAACGTTTCTCAATATAGTTAAGGCCATCTACCACAAGCCAGTGGCAAATATTATCCTCAATGGAGAAAAAATAAAAGCCTTCCCTCTAAATTCTGGCACAAGACAAGGCTGTCCTCTCTCACCACACCTATTCAACATAGCACTGGAAGTACTCGCTATAGCAATTAGGCAAGAAAAATATATCAAGGGAATCCAATAGGAAAGGAAGAAGTCAAGCTCTTGCTTTTTGCAGATGACATAATACTCTACTTAGAAAACCCTAAAGACTCTACCAAAAAGCTCCTAGAAACAATAGACTCATATAGCAAGGTGGCAGGCTACAAAATTAACACACAAAAATCAGTGGCCTTTCTATACACCAATAGTAATAAGGAAGAAATGGACATTAAGAAAAAAAAACCCATTCACAATAGTGTCACACAAACTCAAATATCTTGGAATCAACTTGACTAAAAATGTGAAGGACCTATACAAAGAAACCTATAAAACTCTGCTCCAGGAAATAAGAGAGGATGCATGGAAATGGAAACATATACCCTGCTCATGGATTGGCAGGATTAACATCATCAAAATGGCAATACTACACAAGGCATTATACAGATTTAAAGCGATCCCTCTAGAGATCCCCGTGACATTCTTCAAAGAAGTGGATCAGGCACTTTTGAAATTTATTTGGAACAATAAACATCCTAGAATAGCTAAAGCAATCATTGGGAAAAAGAACATGGGAGGAATTACTTTCCCCAATTTTAAAATTTACTACAAAGCAATAGGTATCAAAACAGCATGGTATTTGAACATGGACAGGCCCTCAGATCAGTGGAATAGGCTTGAATACTCAGAAAATGTTCCCCAGACATACAGTCACCTAATTTTTGATAAAGGAGCAAGAAATTCTAAATGGAGCAAAGAAAACCTCTTCATAAGTGGTGTTGGCACAACTGGCTAGCCACTTGCAAAAATTGAACTTAGACCCCCCCAGCTAACATCATGTACGAAGATAAAATCCAAATGGATGAAAGACCTTGATATCAGACCCAAAACCATAAAATACATAGAACAACACGTAGGCAAAACACTCCAGGACATTGAGACTACAGGCATATTCATGGAGGAAAATGTACTCTCCAAACAAGTGAAATCAGAGATTAACAGATGGGAATATATTAAGCTGAGAAGCTTCTGCACCTCAAAGGAAATAGTGCCCAGGATACAAGAGCCACACACTGAGTGGGAGAAACTTCACCCAATACCCATCAGATAAGGGGCTATTCTCCAAAATATACAAGGCACTGACAGAACTTTACAAGAAAAACGCATCTAATCCCATCAAAAAATGGGGAGAAGAAATGGACAGAAACTTTGACAAAGAAGAAATACAAATGGCCAAAGACACATGAAAAAATGCTCCACATCACTAAGCATCAGGAAGACGCAAATCAAAACAACTATGAGGTACCACCTCACACCGCAGAGAATGGCACACATCACAAAGAATGAGAACAAACAGTGTTGGCGGGGATGTGGAGAGAAAGGAACTCTTATCCACTGCTGGTGGGAATGCCATGTAGTTCAATCTTTATGGAAAGTAATACGGAGATTCCTACAGAAACTGGAATTCGAGCTCCCATACGATCCAGCTATACCCTCCTAGGAATATACCCTAGGAACACAAAAATACAATGCAAAAATCCCTTTCTTACACCTATATTCATTGCAGCACTATTTACCATAGCAAGACTCTGGAATCAACTAAGATGCCCTTCAACAGACGAATGGCTAAAGAAACTGTGGTCCATATACACAAAGGAATATTATGCAGCTGTCAGGAGAGATGAAGTCATGAAATTTTCCTACACATGGATGTACATGGAATCTATCATGCTGAGTGAAATAAATCAGAGAGGGAGAGAAAAACGCAGAATGGTATCACTCATCTATGGCTTTTAAGAAAAATGAAAGACATTCCTGCAATTATATTAATTTTCAGACACAAAAGAGAAAAGAGCTGGAAGTTCCAGTTCATCTCAGGAAGCTCACCACAAAGAGCAATGAGCTTAGTTAGAGAAACAACTACATTTTGAACTGTCCTAAAAATGAGAACCTGTGAGGGAAATGGAGAGCCTTTCTAGAGTACAGGCGGGGGATGGGTGGGGAGGAGGGAGATTTGGGACACTGGTGATGGGAACGTTGCAGTGGTGATGGGTGGTGTTCTTTATATGACTGAAACCCAAACACAATCATGTATGTAATCAAGTTGTTTAAATAAAATATATTATTAAAAAAAACTCAATGAAATGAATGCTTCGCCAAGACTACTGTATCCAACTTGACTCACTTTAAGGTTTGCAGAAAGTATACATAGCCTTACAGATAAATAACAGCTCAGAAACTTTATAAGCTCAAAACCAGCCATAAAATAAAAAGAGAAAGGTCTACTTTAGGACAAGATAGACCAACAGACACAACAAATTTCTAAACAAAAATGGCATTAATCCCATGATAATTATCTCTCTCAATGCCAATGGAATAAATGCACCACTTAAGAAACAAAGAGTGGAAAAATCCATCAAAAAGCTGAATCCAACATTCTGTTGCCAACAATAAATACAACTGAATAGTCAGAACAAATATAGACTCAAAAATCAAAGATTGGAAGAAAATCATCCAAAGAAACAACTCCCTCAAAAAAGCTTGAGTGGCCACATTGGTATCTGATGACATAAATTTTAGATTCAGAAAATCTATGATGGACAACGATGGACATTCTATACTAATCAAATATAAAATCACATCCTTAAACATATACATACTCAATGAAAGACCAGCAAAATATTTTATACAATTGTTGACAAATCTGAATAAGACATCAATAGCAACACTATAATAGTGGGAGACCTTAATGCTGCCCTGTCAACCTTTCATATGTCAACCAGGCTGAAATCTAACAATATAATAGCTCTAAAAAGAGAAATGGAAGAAATTGGACTAGTAGATATATACAGGGTACTCCAACCCCAGGAAACTGTATATACATTCTTTTCTAATGCACATGGGTCATTCTTCAGGATAGACCACATGCTGGCCCATAAAACATATCTCCATAAAATCAAGTTGATAGCAATCATAAAGACAACCTTCTCAGATCACAGTGCACTGAAAGTAGATGTGAACTACCGAGGGGCATAGAAGAAAACTGCCACATCTAGAAATTAAACAGCACACTGCTGAACAGGCAGTGCATCAGGGATGAAATCAAAGAGGAAATAAAAACTCTCCTGGAAATAAATGACAATGAAGACACAAATTTGCAGAACTTATGGGACACAGCAAAAGTGGTAATAAGAAGAAAATTTATTGTTTTGCAATAATATATCAGAAATGAAGAAGGGGCCTATATAAAAAACTTAATGACAGCTTATAAAATTACAACATGATCAATAAAATAAACCAAAAATAGGTAGGCAGAAGGAAATAAAAATGGAATATTATGCAGCCTTCAGGAGAGATGAAATCATGCAATTTTCCTATACATAGATGTGCATGGAATCTATTATGCTGAATAAAATAAGTCAGAATGAGAGAAATAGACACAGAATTGTTTCACTCACCTATGGTTATTAAAAAACAAAAGGCATTATTGTATTAATGGCCAGAGACAACAGATATGAGGGCTGGAAGGACTGGCTCTCGATGAGAAGCTCACCACATAGACTGGGGAGTAAAGTTAGGGAGATTACTAAACTAAATATCATGTCAATGTTAATGAGTGAGAGAAGTACAATGTCTGTCTAGAATACAGGCAGGGTGTGTAGGAGAAAGATGGGGTCATTGGTGGTGGGAAGGTTGCACTGGTGAAGGAGGTGTTCCTTTTATGACTGAAACCCTACTATAATCATTTATGTAATCATAGTACTTAATAAAGAAATCTTTAGAGTTCAATTGCATATGCCTTGTTCATTGCTTTTCTTAAATTATATTTAAATAAAATATATTATTAATAATTTATTAATAATAAATGTCTCCATTTGGCATGCTCTCCTTGAGAGGTAGACCAGATATGGATATCTTGGTCTATCATAATAGCAGACATAATTATTATATTCATTTTCACTGAGCAGGAAACAATTTATTCCCATATAAGGTTTTTTTCCCACTCATATATTATATTAATATAGGGATGTAGAAAGAGTCTAAAGAATTGTCTCTCAATCTGAACATACCTGAATAGATCATAGGAACCCTCTCTTCACATCTATACATTCAATGATGCTGATACTAAAATGATATCTGGGAATAAGTTGACTACTTGCTTTTGAATATAGAATTTGGGTCACACTTTCATATAACTTCTTGAGAAAGTGGGACAAAACAATCTTTGCTAACTTTTTTCATGAATGAGACAGAAAATGGAATATTTTCTATGGAGCTAATGCCATTCCATCTCTGAACACTCAGCTATGCTGCCTGAATTGTTCAAGGATCTCTCCCCCAAATTCATCATTAACTCTCTTTTATGTCAAAGAAAGTCGACTTGCTATGACACCTGCCATGATGTGTCACAGGTTGACAGGCCATCATTGCATGGTGAGTACTGTTCTGCCACAGTACAGGTATCAGACTGACATAATGCTTCTCCTTGATGAGGGAAACAGTTATTTCTGATCTCGAGGTAGCAAAAACTGGCATAAAATGCCAGATCCTGTAACAATGATATGGGAATAGGAGCATTAAATACAGTACTTTTAATAACTGTTATTTATTCTCCTAAGTTTGGAATAAATGACACATGGTTATGATAAGCATTGCCCTCAAGTATATTGATCCAATTATTTCAGCATGTATTTATTCATGTGTTCAATAAACTTAGGGGTATTTCTTTGATACAACATTTTAAGGAAGTTTCAAAGGTACCCATAGGTAAACATAACATGATTCTGATATCAAAAAATCATCTCTTTTAAGCAGGAATCTTGAGTACATAAACACAATGACAGTACAGTGAGACAAGGACTTGTAAGAGTCCTATTGGAACAAAATGGGAGACTTGGGGAAAATTTCAGAGGTAAAAGAAATAAGAATTGATTTTTTAAGGACAGTGGCAATCATGCTGTCTGGGTAGAAAGAAATCCTTCCTGGCAGTGGCCATAGCAGGGCAAAAAAAGGTGAATGTAAACAGATACTTTAATGGAGCATGAGAGAAGCAAAGAAGTGTTCAGGAAATGGCATCACATATGTCAGTGGGGAAGCAAGTGCATGAACCTTAAATATATGCCTCATGTTGAGAGTCATTTGCATGGATCATATAGATATGATTCTCATCAAAGATTTAAAGGAAAGTGCTCTCCCAACTCTGTGAAATCAGGAGTACTGGTAATAACTGGACTTTTGCACATTTTTTTATTTGCTTACCTTTCTGTGTTTTCAAGATGCTTCAAAATCCTAAAATATATATTCATAGATGTTCTTTATATTTGTATGTCACATAGGAAAAATGAATATTTGAAGGCCAAACATAACTCTGTAAAGTAAACAGGTTCTAAAAGTATAATTGTAAAAAAAATGGAGGGAGAACACTGAAAATCTTGAAATGAAAGATGTAGGGAAAAAGGAGCCCCCCCCCCCCACACACACACACACAAATCTGGGACAGAGATGTGATGACATGACTTTGGAATCTAGTTGTTTGGTTCCTCCTCTGAAGGCTGATCTTGCAGTAAAGTCTGTGACAGGGCATGGGTCTCAAAACACGTGCAAATAAAAAAGAACCATATGGTAAGATGAGGGAGACATATGGAAGACTTTTTTGTATAGGTTGATGCTTTGCTGATGGTACATTCTTTAGACAAGTTTCCCTAGTGAATTATTCATAGGGGATAGAGTCATAGAAGAGGAAGCTATTGGCAATAAGATATCCAATAGGCCTGTCTTTTGTTCACTAAAGAATAAAATGGACCCTAAAGGGAAGAATTGCTGATATGATCCTAGATTATTATAGTGCTTAGCATCAAAACTGTTGGGATCAGACATGTTTAATTTTCAGCTCTTTTGATATGTCTTTGTTTCTCCATTTCAAAATAGGCATAAAAGGAATAAAGAGATAGGACCACAAGTAAGATGGTTTGCCTTAAATGCAGCCAATTTAGAGTTGATTTTTAGTATCCCATATGGTCCCCTGAAAATTGGAATATTGGTAGGAGTGATTCTTGATTGTAGAGGTAGGAATAATTTGAGCATCATCAAGTGTGGCATCCATGCAAAAAACCAACCAAACAAAAAAATAGGTGTGAAAATACTTCCCTATCAGAATTTTTTAAAGTTATAGAAAAAATGATTTATATGAACTCTTCAGCTCACTGGCAACTCAAAAACCTGAGTTATTACTTAAAACAGCTTAAATATTTTTCTGTGAGGCACAGTACAAGGCACTCAAGCAACATGGAAATATCCCTTAGCATGAGTTCGCTCAATCTGAAAGTACCCATATAAAGTTTAAACAACTCGTTTTCAACTACAAAGCACATTAAAAGTTTTATCATGATATTGAAGGAGATAGTCATTTGTCAGTAATATTGACCCAAGGAAAATCAGCCAGGTGTAAAGAGGCATAACTTTAAAAGGAGGTGATAAATGGGGCTCCATCATTTGAATGAGGAGATAGAAAGAGGGTCACTGCATCTTGCAGACCTACTCTGACATATGGTTAAATGGTCATTGCACTCCCAATAAGCCAGAAATCTCAGTCATTTGTTTGAGTTAGAAATGAGGGGTCTGATTCCATAATAAGAGTGTAGATAAAATTTGTATAGCTCAAGCATCAAAACCTGATCTAGAATCAAAAGGTATATACAAGTATTTGAAGAGCTCAGTAAATACATATTATTGTCCCATAAAAATTAGTAGTATATATTCAAATGTATCACTGAATATGTATATCACTTATTTTGAAGTTTATCCAGTGATAAACCTTAAATATCTATATCTAAATCCTGAAAATGTGATTTGAATTTAACCAGGAGTAAGCAAGATATTCACATGTTTCCACTACTCCTTTGGCATTCAAACTCATATTTTATTCAGTGTTTCATAATTAGCAATGAGACAACGTTTTGGTGTCAAGAAAAATTCACAAAAAGTGAAACACAGGAAGCCTTTCAGGTATACAACAATTTTATTAGCTGCTTAAAAAATTGTTTTTTATGCTTGAACCCATACTGAAGGCAGGTAGGCATGAAAATCAGATGATAAAAAGAACAGAAAAGATTGTATGTTCAGTTATTGGATTACCATATGCAGATGGAAGGTCACTGCTTGCTGCTTGCCCACAGGGCTTTAGAAGTTTTGTGGGCAGGGCAACCTCCAATCAGTTGGATTTTTGTGTTTCCAGTCTTCTTTATTTCTATCGCTCTGGCCTAAGCTATTATTTTTGTGGGAGGACACACCTAGCAGCACTCAGGGGTTACTCCTGGCTCCACACTTAGAAATTGTTCCTAGCAGGCTTGGGGGACTTTCATAGCCACTGTGCTATTGCTATGCAGATCTTTTTTATTTAAACCACCCCTGTATTATTGTGATTATTGCCCTCATAAAATTAATATATAATTCTAAATTTGAACTTCAGTTTTGTTTCTTGTCTGGGGATTTGGTCAAACCTGTGGTGCTCAGCTCTCATGTCTGTATCTGTGCTCAGGGATTCAGCACTCAGGGACTAGTAACCGTAAGTGGTACTGAGGATCAAACTCTGGTCTGCCATGTGCAAGACAAGCACCTTAACCCTTGTACTATATCTCTGGCCTTAACCTTTATTTTTAGAATTCTAACCTCTTCATTTTTTTCCTCTGACCTCTATTTCCTTTCTGTAATAGAAATTTATGAACTTTCAGCAACCAGTTGTATTTGTAGCTCAAGCCCCAAACCTAGTTGACCCAAACAAAAGAAATAAAAACTCACTGTTTACAAATAGATTGCCTCTCCTATCTGCCACACAATTCAGGCTGCACTTTTATCCCCTCTATTAAGGCTTCAAGGTCATTACTTATATGGTATTTGTTATTTCTTTGGAAGAAAACTGAGACCCAGAGATAGTAGGTAGTTTGCTTAAGGCCACAGCTAGTAAGCAATTAGATGTACATTTGATCCCAGATCTGACTATAAAGTTATTGCTTATTTTATCCTATCATACTGCCTATTATATGACAAGAACACACATTGTGATAAAAAAAATGAACTACTTGTAATTGGATCTTTTTTAATGGAGAAGTTTCAGAAACAGGACATCACCAGGGCCACACTGTCATTGTGGTTTACACTTCCCATGAACTCTTTCCAATAAACATTTCATTTAAATTTAATAAAGTAGTTAATACAGTCATAAAGGTTAATTACTAGTTAAGGGAAAAATATGACTTCACTTTGGTGAACATGTGAGAAATGAATCAACTTCTCTTTGCAGTTAACCCAGGATTATACAGGCAATAAAGCATGATTATGGATTTAACATGTTAATTCCCAACGGATTTAATAGCAGTGCTATGAAATACATGACCAATAGCTAACCCATCTGACATGCCTCCAGACAGCACTAATCAAGATTAAATCACTTGGCTCACATGTGGACGCAATATATCTTTCAAGATGAAATGACTGTAATTTTTCATTATAGAGTTATTACAAATGCATGGAGAAGAATATAGTGGGGTATACAATCTATGATCACAATCTGGTACATCAGTTTGTTGACCATTTTTGAAAGTAAAAATATTTGTTGTTGTTGTTGTTGTTGTTGTTACTGTTAGTTTTTAGGCAATACCTAGCACTGCTAGGAATATATTTTGGTTCTGTGCTCAACAATCATTACTGGCAGTGTTTGTTAGCTGTGGGATGCATACCAAGGTTACACACATACAGGGAAAATGTACTTTGTACTAGCTCTTCAACTCCTTTTTATAACTTTAATATTGCCTTTAGGATACTATATGCTTATCATGCTCAAAGTTCACCTGCAATTTAGAATATAGCAAGGCATTAAAATGCTTGGATTTTGGCCAAACCTGTGGTACTCAGCACTCATATCTGGATCTGTGCTCAGGAATTGATCACCCAGGGAATGGTAACTATAAGTGGTGCCTCACCATTTGTAGCTTTCACCTCTCACACAGCTTCTACAAGCCAGTCAGATCAGTACAGTTGGGAGCATACTTTCTATAATATATACATTGGTTGGTATTGGGGAAGATATAGTAAGGTCTGAAATGTTAGGGTGTGGTACATTGGTATGAATATGCTTTGCATGTATAACATTCTGAGATAGATCCTCTCTACTCAGGATCAAAGGAAG
>PVKC010026205.1:0-16181 GCA_004027635.1 Crocidura indochinensis | reverse complement strand
TGGTGGGTGTTACAGCTCTTCTGTGAGAATTCCTGTGGAGGCAAAAGTTAGTAATGACTCTTGACAAAGAGAGAGATCAAGAGTGTTTATTGAACAGGATTGAGGGTTTTTAAGCAGTTTTGCATGGGCGTGTTTAATGGAACAAAGAACCAGGTTTTGACCAATGGCGACATGACAAGACACATTTGAAACATTCAATAAGAACGAACCTTGAGCAGAGCATGTTTATCACGTACACAGGCAGATGGTATGTCTGGTAAATGGGGGAGCCAGGATGTGGGAGGTTGTTTGCGTATACTCTGACCTTCAAATTATTTTTCATAGCTTGTGCATAACTAAACATTTAAGTACTGCAAAATTAACTATAAAGCTTATAGTAAAGATCTCATGGCCATGAGCTAAAGATTGACTACAGCGAGAGCCGGAACAAGGCAGGCATGGATCCTGGTTAAGCCAGGTCCTTTGTTTAGTCTAAATTTGTCTTTGCAGAGTCTCCTGTTGGCTGAGCTTAAGCAAATGTCGGTTCCTCTTCAAGCCTGAGGTTCAGTCAAAGTCCAAATAGCTGGGGGGAACAGTTTCGGTTCCCCACACTTTTTGACAGATAATTAATCTGAGACCCTAAGAGAATAATTATTTAAATAGCTAATTGCTTCATACTTAAATGCAAAACTAGATGCTTTCTATTAGATAGTGCCACAAATACTTGCAATTATTACTATGAGTTTTTTAAACAGTATGATTTAAATTAAGTAGCCAAGATATGAATAAAAGTTTTGGTATTCATTTAGCACCCTACTTTTAGCTTCAGATAAAGAAAAATAAAACCAATTAAAATAAAAACGTATGATTTCTTCCTAATAAGCTAGCCTCCAAATTAGGGTCGTAAAATAAAACTTACATTTCAGTATTTCTGTTAGTTTTATGACTAACAGTTCACATGAGAACTGTCATTTGGTATTATCTGGGCTAGACATCCAACATAGCCTTGTTTTCAGATCTTGTGGTATTGGTAGACACTATAACCAACTGCAGAGATGGGATTCTTCACAGGGTGGTGTCAATGTGCTAAGACCTTAGCACATTAGAAATTAAATTTAGGAACTTCCATACCATTAGATGTCCCATGATTTATACTCAAGGCAAATAATAAAGTCAGTTCAATTTACAGGGCAGAAAATAAATAAACCTCAATATATTTTAAATAAAATGTATTAATTAAAATAAAAAAGAAAATAAATAAAGCTTTATTCTTAGTCAGAGAAACAGAAAAACAAAACAAAACAAAACAAAAAACATTGCTGAGTCCTGTAGGCTGAAGTAGCATGGCTTTGCAAATATTTGACTACGATATTAGCAGTCACTTCTTGGCATGCTTAACTGGACAAAGCCTTCTCCTATTATTATTATTTGGGCATTTCTTCATAGAATGAGCTGCCTAAGAGGAAAATAGAGCCTTATGTATAAAGTAGTCAATTCACTGATTTTAAATTTCGAAACAAATTTATGTTGAGTCAGCAATAATGGAATCAAACCATTCTGTGTAGCCATGTGTCTTCCATTGTCATGGAGAATCAGAAATGTGTGATTAATTTGTTCTTTCAAAAATATTTATACAGGGAACTGAAGAGATGGCACCACAGGTAGGACAATTGAATTGTTTGTAGTTGACTCAGAATTTGATTTATTCTTCTACCTCAGAGGGTTCCCTAAGTCCCCTCAGGAGTGATCATTGAATGCTGAGTTAGGAATAAACCCTGAGTGTTGCCATATGTGGTAACTTATGCCCTACCCACTATGCTATCACTCCAGTACCACTCTTCCTATTCTGAACATAAGATCATAAGGAAAATATAATTTGATTTTTATTTTATTTTATATTTGTTTGATTCTACACCTGACTCAGGCTTACTCCTGATTTTGTCCTCAGAGATCACTCAGTTACTCAGGGGATTATATTATTGTCTGTCACTAAACCAAGGTTGGCCATTTGCAAGGTAAGTGCTTTCTTTTTTTTGTTGTTTTTTTGGTTTTTTGGTTTTTTTTGGGAGGCCACACCCGGTGATGCTCAGGGGTTACTCCTGGCTATTCGCTCAGAAGTTGCTCCTGGCAGGCATGGGGGACCACATGGGGAACCAGGGGATCAAACCACAGTCTGTCCTAGGTTAGCACAAGGCAAGGCAGGCACCTTACCTCCAGCGCCACCGCCTGGCCCCCGCAAGTGCTTTCTTTTATCCCTTTCTAATTTCATTTCCCTAAATAAATTTTGTAAAAGTTGTTTGTTCATTTGCATAAATAATTTTAAGCATCTTCTGAGGGTTTTTTTCCTACCAGTGATAGATGTTGATATCTTTATGGATCTATCTCTCCATTTCTATTTAACTAACTTCCTACCTATCTATTTGTCCATGGCTTGTGGTGTTTTCATTGTATTCATGGCCTCAAGAGTTTTTTTTTCCTGTGGATGCTCCATAGAGCTTAATTAATACAGTTGAAAATGTGCCTGTGTTCGCTCCATCATGACTTTTTGCTCTGCCCACAGGAAATGTTTGTACATTTGAGACAGTCAGAAGACTTACAAAGAGAATGTTATCATTCCATTTGAAAGAAAGATGATATAGTATAGGAAGTAAGAATATAGATTTTTTTATTTTAAGTTCTTTGATTTATGTTGCTTTTATTAGTTGATTTCTGTGCATACAACATTTCAATACCACATAATCCACCAACTTTCCACCATCAATCACCATTGCATTGAAGACAAAAAAATCATTGGAGTCAAGATTGGCTACTTTCTGGTCATCATTTCAAATAAATTGTTTAGCACCTCTAAATGTTGAGTTTTCTTCATTTATATGGTCACTCTCTTAACATATAGTTTACTATAAGGAATAATAAAAAATTCAAGCAAAACTCAATGATAAATAATAAGACCCTTACTTATAGTATAATATATATTTAAAACATAGATTTGTGTTTAAGGCAAATAAAAAGTTTACCAATCAGATTTTTTTTAAGTTCTTACTTTGTGAATTAGGAATCAGAGTGGCAAAATCATTAAATGACTCAAGTAGAGTTTCAGATTAAACTGGTAGAATGAAGACATTTATAGTGGTCTGTAATTAGAGATAAGAAACATTTCAACTCAGCTCTTATTTTGTGCCCTCACATAACAATAAGGAAATAGATATGATCATTATAGTCCGGTTACCTGAGTAACTTTGTGGTAATATTGATTCAGGAAATTAGCTGAATCTCCACCACTAAAATATGACTCTATCAAGAAGAGGAAATTTTTGTATCATCAGGCTAAAAGGGAACATCATGCTTGTAGTACAGACTCTTTCCAGACTCTATTAAGTCTATTTGTCTGCTTTCAAAAGGAAATTCTCCAGGGTAGATGAGAAGTTGGCACGCTGAAAAGTAATACATAAATTTCCATGCTCAATAGTTAGGGCTTGGGTAGGTTTGTCTATAATGCATCCCACACCACACAGAGCTTTCCTTCAGCCTCTTGGCTCTGAGCAATAAGGAAGAACAATACACATCATTAAGGGTACAAATGCATCAATCGAGAGGGCTGTTCTAAATGGAAATTTACCTTCTTATATTCCCCATTATCCCTTTCCCAATAAATTACCTCACAGACTATATGAGTAAGTTAGGGAGAAGCAAAGGAAAAGGCAGTTAGTACTGTTTTGTATAGTGTTTGTACTGTGTTTTGATATGTCTTGGACAAGAAATGCTGAGTTCCCCCATGGGAACATCTGTACTTTATCAAAATATTTTTAAACAATAGAATCTATAAATCTCCCAGTTGATGTGTTCATGAAAATGTGAATGAAAAATATATACATTCCATATGTACATATATTGGTTTTGGGTCACACTCAGCAGTGCTCATGGGTTACTCCTGTCAGAAATCTCTCCTGGCAGGCCCAGAGAGGATAGCACAGCGGTGTTCGCTTTCCAAGCAGCCGATCCAGGACCTAAGGTTGTTGGTTCGAATCCTGGCGTCCCATATGGTCCCCCGTGCCTGCCAGGAGCTATTTCTGAGCAGATAGCCAGGAGTAACCCCTGAGCACTGCCGGGTGTGACCCAAAAAATAAAAAAAAAAAAAAAAAAAGAAATCTCTCCTGGCAGGCTCGGGGGATTATATGGGATGCGGAGATTTGAACCACCATCCTTCAATATGCAAGGCAAACACCCTACTTCCATGCTATCTCTTCAGCCCCAATTCCATATATTTTGGGATAGATAGAACCAATAGCATTTAGCACCATGGGCCTATTTTCCCATGGTCTTTGATGCGGTGTTAGATTGCTTGCTGAACTGTTTTTAAAGGTGAAGTTGAAGGAAAGAAAATGGGCCCGGGAGATAGCATGGAGGTAAAGCGTTTGCCTTTCATGCAAAAGGTCATCTGTTCGAATCCCGGTGCCCCATATGGTCCCCCGTGCCTGCCAGGAGCAATTTCTGAGCATGGAGCTAGGAGTAACTCCTGAGCACTGCCGGGTGTGACCCGAAAACCAAAAATAAATAAATAAATAAATAAATAAATAAAAATAAAAGCATTATAACAGAGTTAAAGTTATTTGTATATAATCCTATAAGTCTGCTACTCATAGTTTATTTGGATTTTTTTTTGTTTTATTTACTTTGGAAGTGCCACATGGTGATGGTGCTCAGAGTTACTTCTGGCTCTGCACTCAGAAATCACTCCTGCCAAGATCAGTGGTCCATGTGGAATGCTGGGGATCAAACCTGGGTTAGCCATGTGCAAGGCAAATACCCTACCCACTGCTATTGCTTTGGCCCCTGTTAGAATTTATTTTAAGTGACAAGTATTTAAAGTTTCATATATGTTTATTCAATGAAATAACAGAGGGCTGCTTTACCAACTGGAGTTCACTTTCTGGGTTAGAGAAGGGCCAGTATAAATCTCTTCTTCGTGGTATACCAGGATGGTACAATCTTTGTCTTAATCTTTACTTTGAAGCATATTAATAAGTTAAAGTTGCAAATGTTAAATAATGTCACTTAAAATTCAGCTTAGCATTCTGACTGACTTAAAATATAAGAGGACAGAAAAAATTTGAATTTGAGCCCAGACCCCATCCACATTGGTTAAAATCCTCCTTTGAAACACAATAGGTCCCGACTGATTTCCATCTATGGATTTTGTTGTTGTTGTTGTTTCTACACACACACACACACCCTTTGTTATTCAATTCTCCTAATTACTTAAAATACCTTCATGCTCCTTGCTTGGGGCCAGTTACAACCCATTTGTGAACAAGATTATTGTTCTGAGAAAAAGTGTCCGTTCCTACTGTCAAAAAATAATATTAAAGTCAGGTAACTTTGTATCTTTAAATCACAAGCCTGCGTATTCACAACCCCCTGGATAAGCATCAGAAACCTCTTCTCCAATGCGTTTTGTTAGATTTGTTGCCATGGTTTTTATGGGAAGGCGGTGGCCTAGATAAGTGTGACAGTACTGGAGCTTTTAGAAAAGCTTGAAATATTTTTCCTCCTAGTCAAGCTTACATTAGCCAGGGTCCTCATTTGAACTGCAATCTGATGGACACATTGTTAAAGTCAAAATACTCTTTTCTACCATCACATAAAGGATCCCTGCCCTCCTATATGACTTCTAAATATTTCCCAGAGCTCTTTATCTACATCTCAAGTTCTCTTTTCACATTTTTTCTCATTCACCCACCTGCCTGCACTGACACCACTTTTCTATCTTTTATACAGGTTTATAAGAACCATCTGTAGTCCTGGGCTATGGGAGAGCACTTCCTGATAACACAGATGGAAATATTTATGTTCCCTTTTTTTCTTACATGACTGGGCAAGAAAGTGAGGGCGTTAAAGTGCCATGATGCAGGTCCTACTGGCAGTAAGTGTGGCAAAGACAGGATTCAAGCCAAGTTTGTAATTGAATTCATATCCCCTGCCTTTTCATGATCGCAGCTACCTCAGTGGTTGAAAGTCAATTCATCACTCTAGATATATGAGACTAAAACTCTGTCAGTCACTGAATTTTTAGAAAAATGTAGGTCTTAGGGTACTTTAACTGGTGGGGGGGATTGAGAAGAAAATCTAGAGGAAACAAATGCCAGGTAGTTGAGGGATCTCTAAAAATCAGCAAATGACAAAGATCAAAAGATATAACATATGAGTTACATATTAATATAATATGAGTGACATGAATTATGAATTACATAAATTATGAGTTACATAAATTAAGCTACATATTTATGTAACATGAGTATTTTTTTAGTTCTGGATCATGTTAATCAGACCTTATAATTTATTTTTATTAGTTTTTTATTTAAACCATTGTAATTTTCAAAGTTAATCATAGTTGAGTTTTAGAAATACAATATTTCAAATTAATACCACCACCAATGTCAACCTCCCAGAGTTCATCCGTTGCTGCCAACCCCTGCCCCAGTCTGCCTTCATAACAGACACCTTCTAAAGTTTGGTTGTTAAATTTGGGGTCTCATTATTCTATTGTTTTGGACTCTGGCTTGAATAATTAGTTTTTTTCATAACACTAACAATTCACGCTTGACCCTTTAACCCCTGACTCCCATTATTTTATATGTGTTTTTCTCCTTTCCAAATCAGTTTCTTTCCTTCTCCTCATTGCATTCTGGGTTTTTGGGTGTTCTTGACAACACCCAGGAATAATTGCATTTCTTCATGCAGTTATTCTAACTACCACATATAAGTTATTCATCTTGTATTTGGCCTTCTTCTTCAGGCTTACTACATATAAGATAATATTTTCCAGTTCCAACCTCCATGTTGCAAGAATTGCATAATTGCACCATTCTATATATCTATGTAGACTTTTTGTGCATATGTACCACATCTTCCCATTCTACTCATCTGTTTTTGGACATCTAGGTTGATTCAAACATAAATCTACATTGACTCTTAGATATTGTACTGAGGGAACAGTGGTGTGTATACATACTTTTGGATGAGTATTTTTTTTTAATTGTTGTTGTTGTTCTGGGGATAGATACCCTAAAGCAGGATTGCTGGGTCATATAAGAGAATGATTCATTGTTTATTGAGACCCTCCATACTGTTTTCCATAGGGGTTGGACCAGACAGCATTCTTACCAGCAGTGGGTGAAAGTTGCACTAGCAAAAATTGTACCCAATATTTTTGATATGTTCTATCATCACTAGTGTAAGATGACATAATTGTTGCCTCAATTTATACTGTGCTAATGATTAGTTATGATGAGCATTTTTACATGTGTATTTTGTGCTATTTTGGCCATCTCTTTTTCTTACTCAGGGAGGTTACTATTAATTTCTTCTCATTTTTTGGTCACACCCGTTTGATGCTCAGGGGTTACTCCTGGCTAAGTGCTCAGAAATTGCCCCTGGCTTGGGGGGGCCATATGGAACACCTGGGGATCGAACCGCGGTCCTTCCTTGGCTAGTGCTTGCGAGGCAGACACCTTACCTCTAGCGCCACCTCTCCGGCCCTAAAAGTTATTTTATTTGATTTAATATATTTATTTTTATCACACCTGGCAGTGCTCAGGGGTCACTCCTGGCTCCACAGTCAGAAATTGCTCCTGGCAGGCTCGGGGGACCACATGGGATGCCAGGATTCGAATCACTGTCCTTCTGCATGCAAAGCAAATGCCTTACCTCCGTGCTATCTCTCCAGCCCCATTTCTTCTCAATTTTAATGGGGTTTTTAGATTTTGCAGGGTTAACCTTTATAAGTATTTTGCATATTCTAGTTAGCAGTATGTATCATTTAATTTTGATAAATGCTTCTTTGAAAAAAGTGTTCCACAAACAATTTAACTTTGAAAAGAATATTACAGAAGTGTAAATATGCATTATATTATATACATGTATTAAAAGTAAAAACATAGGGATAAAAAGGTAGTGCAATGAATTAGGGATCTTGCCTTTAGCCAGACAAAATACTTTGAAGCACTATTCTTGAAATACTTTGAAGCAATATGGAACTCTTACTGAAAAGCACCCGACTCTAATTAACAGAAAGAATTTAAAAAATCATTGGCTGGTCCTAGAGGCAGGAAAATATCAAGGAAATAATCCCTATAGGTTGTTATTAGAGAAAAATTGATGGGAATATTCCATATAGACACATCAAAACAATACACATATCCAAATATTCAATATTCACTAGTAGTGCTTTGACTTTTTTTTTTTTTTGGTGGCACTCAGGGGTTTTTACTGGCTCTGCACTCAGAAATCTCTGGGTCCATACTGGGTGCAAGGCAAATGCCCTAATGCTATGCTATTGCTCTGGCCCCACTACTTTAAATACCAGTTTTATAACCAATTACGGAATCCTTTCAACTATTTCTTAGTCCTCTTTAATGATCACTAGACCCTGGTTTTTATTTTATTTTATTTTATTTTATTTTGGTTTTAAGGCCACACATGGCTAAATGCTAAGGTTTAATTTTCACTCTGAGAAAAGGAATCCCTCCTGGAGATGTTTGAAGACCATATGGGATGCCCAGAATTGAATGTGAATCTACCATGTGCAAGGCAAGTGCTCTGCCCACTGTTTTATCTTTTTGATCCAAGACTCATGTTTTCATATCAGCAATATTGACACTTTCTGCAAGGTCTATCTATGACCTGACATTTCTCTCTCTCTCTCTCTCTCTCTCTCTCTCTCTCTCTCTCTCTCTCTCTCTCTCTCTCTCAAAGGAGAGAAAACATGCTTAAAGCTAGACTGCCCTTTGGAACCCAACCTTTACAGGGAGGGAAGCAGTTATCATGTACTTTTCTGAATTAAACTCTCAATTTCAGCAAGAAATATATTTACAACTTATGAAGAAACAGTACTTTGTAAAAACTATTATAAAAATTCCATATAA
The DNA here is from genome assembly GCA_004027635.1 of Crocidura indochinensis. Taxonomy (NCBI): domain Eukaryota; kingdom Metazoa; phylum Chordata; class Mammalia; order Eulipotyphla; family Soricidae; genus Crocidura; species Crocidura indochinensis. Next base: position 7,278 of record PVKC010026205.1, on the reverse strand, counting down.
TTGCATCCTGCATGACTAAGCAGTTGCCACTTTCTTGAATTCAATTTAAGCCACATGAAAGATGTTCGATCACCATATTAACAAGATAAACTAGCCGTTAAATAGCATAGCTGTTACCATGGAAATTTGCCAAACATAGGCAGGTTGACAATGTAAAGGGAGGACTAGAGGTTTTATAACCCAGAAGGTTTTAAGTTGTTTACTTATAAAACTAGTTTTATAGGTTACTTTAGAACTGTTATGGCCCATTTTTGTATGTAAATTTTATCTAGAAACAACGAATTTTTAAAGAGATGCTGTTGTACTTTTTTTGCTCTTGTACTTTTGAAGTCAGACTTCAATTTACCTGGGGGCCGCAGAAGGCAAAGTCGGGGTGATCCTTGAGTGCAATGTCAGTTGTAAGCCTTGAACATTGGGGTGTGTGACCCAAACAACTAAAACAAAACAAAACAAAAAAGATTCCTCTAGGGCAGGGCCACAATATGTTGTACGGAGGGTCGCAAAAGGCCTGCGGGCCGTGAATTTGAGACCCCTGCATGATCAAACAGAAGGAACCAGGGAATTAGAGAAAATTATTCTATTTTTATACATGCAACCTTACTTCTTATGTAGAAGTATCATTATTTTTCCATCAACTACAATACCTAATATTTTTCACTCAGTCTTAATGGTAAAATAATTTACTACTATTACTTTCACTGCTGCCATTGCTATGAAAAATAATTAAAACTTACAAAAAGTGAAAAGATGCCCCATCAAAAGATTTTCCTTAGAATAGTCTAGTTTTTTTCATTTCTTTGCTCAGCACACAAAACATTTCATTCCCTAAGTACTTTGACCTAAGATTGAATTTGATCTTGACTTTTCCATATTGGAATTGCACCTTGGGCATAAATTCTAGAGGTATTGTTTCAACAAAATCTAAGAAGCAATCCCCAACACTATATACATCTAAGAGCAAAGGATAAAAAAAAGCCTCACCATTGATAGAAAGGCACATCTGAAGTGGCCTTTGAACTAACTTGAGTTTCATAACATTAGTAAGTACACCATTCTTCTCTCCCATTCCATCTCTGATTCTCTATTTTTTCTCCTTTCAATTCTCCTCTCCTCTTTCTTCCTTTTTCTTTCTTTTTTCCTCTTTTCTTTCTTTCTTTTCTTTCTTTTCTTTTTCTTTCTTTTCTTTTTCTTTCTTCCCTTTTTCCTTCTTTTCTTTCTTTCTTTCTTTCTTTCTTTCTTCCTTCCTTCCTTAATTCCTTCCTTTCTTTCTTTTTTCTTTCTTTTTTCTTTCGTACTTTCTTTCTTTCTTTCTTTCTTTCTTCTTTCCACTTTTTCTTTCTGTCTTCTTTCTTTCTTTTCATCCATTCTTTCTTTCCTTTCTTTTTCTTTCACATTCTCTTCTTTCTTTTCTTTCTTTTTATCCTTCCTATTTCTTTCTTTCTCATCCTTTTTTTTCTTTCTCTCTTTCCATCTTTTTTCTTTCTTATTTATTTATTTATTTATTTATTTATGTTTTGGAACCACACTTGATGGTGCTCAGAGGTTACTCCTGACTCTGCTCTCAGGAATCACTCCTGGTGGTGCTCTGGGACCATATGGAATGCTGGAGATCAAACTTGGGTCAGCCTCATGCGAGGCAACAGCCCTCCCTTTTGTGCTATCACTCCAAACCTAGCACTTTTTCTTTCATTCCAAAAGTATTAACTGAACATCTCTCAAAATAGTATTATGTAAATTTGATTAGATTATGATAAAAAATCTGATTTCAAAGATTGAATGTGAGACTTGAGGCAAATACTTAGCAAAGCTGACTTTCTTTTCTTCACCTTAAAAACACAGAAGATAATTTTAATTTCTACCTTTGAAACTTTCCCCAAAGAAATAAGAGTTGGATAGAAATCAGCAAATGCCTCTAGTCCTTTGACTGTTGAGACCTTAAGGATCATTTCCCTTAATAGTACTTTTCTTCCATCTAATAAGAAGAAGAGAATATGTAGATTGAACCATTACCTTTCATAGGTTCAGAAAATATAGATTTTATTGGCTTTTCTGAAATCTAGCATTTGTAACCTGCTCTTTCTATAAACAGACTTTTCTATAAAAGTTGTTTCTTTTTACTAGACAGGGAAGATGGCTCTCTGATATGTGAATTCACCATCTTCCAAACTGCCGGCCTGTTGCTAATAAAGTCAACTCATAGCCTTTTCTCTAATTGATTGGCCTCAAGAAGGCCAGTTGAACCTGACCCTTGAAATTTATACCTTTTTTTTGAGAATAAAATAATAAAATAAGCAGGACTAGGCATAGTAGCTGGTTCAGAAAATCAGTTCATGTGAATGATAATGTTGATTATCATTATGTAAAATATCATCACTAATGATATTACTTTTTTGACATGACAGAAGCACTGATAGTGAAAATGCAAATATTACAGGACTGGATAGATAAAAGAAAAAGAAAGAAAGGGTATTTTATAGAAATTTAAATTCATATTGTTAAAGACTAGAGGAGAAATGTTTCTCCCTTACTCGTTCTGTAATGTTCAATTTCTGCTTCCTCTTCTAGAACAATTTCTCTTAAAAAAAAGTCCTTTAACAAAAATATTTATCACAGTAAACTAAGGTCCTCAGATGTGTAGGAATCGAGCCTGGATAGATTGTTAGTTAAAAACCTGACCAAAAATGGTGATCTCACAGAGACTGGCACACATCACAAACAACAAGAACAATCAATGCTGGCAGGGATGTGGGGAGAAAGGGATTCTGATTCACTGCTGATGGGAATGTCATCTAGTCCAACCCTTATGGAAAACAACATAGAGATTGCTCAAAAAACTGGAAATTAAGCTCCCATTGGATCCACCTATACTACTCCTAGGGATATAACCTAGGAATTCAAAAATACAATTCAAAAATTCCTTCTTCACACCTATATTCATTGCAGCACTTTTCACAATAGCCAGACTCTGGAAACAACCAAGATTCCCTTCAACAGATGAATGGTTAAAGAAACTGTGATACATATACTCAATGGAATATTATGCAATTGTCAGGAGAGATGAAGTCATGAAATTTTCCTATACATGGAATCGATTATGCTGAGTGAAATAGGTTCAGTGGGAGAAAGACACAGAATAGTCTCACTCATCTATGGGCTTTTTAAAAAAATAAAAGACATAAGAAGAAGAAAAGGGAAAGGGGGGAAGGTAACAAAACACAGCACAAGATAAAAAGAGAAAAGAAAACAGACAAAAAGCTGTAACAACAAAAATACAAAAAAATAGCAAAATAGAACGAACAAAAACCAAAACCAGCAACTATGCAACATAAGCAAAAAAAAAAAAAAGACAAAAGAACAAGAAAATGCACACACAGAGACACACAAACTCCCACACATACAATAAAAAAGAAAAAAAAACAACTACTTTTTTTTTGCCCCCCACCAACAACTACTTAAAAAGGTTTGTATTTCTTCTTCTTTTTTTAGGGTTTTTATTTCTTTTCTTTTTTCTTCCCCTTTTCATTTCTTATACTTCCAACGGAATCATATTAATGAAATCATCTTTCTCAGCCTCATAATTTAAAGGGGAAAAATGGATGGCACCAGGACTAGACAGTCATATTAACATTTAGTGGAAATAAAAAATGATCAGACTTTTAACACCAAATCCAAAGTCAATGACAACAGAATCAATACCCAATCTACAACAAGAAGTAGAAGTGGGGACCAGGTATGCTAGCATCCTGCTGTGTAAAGGAGGAAGAAGTGGGATGCATGCTGGGAAAAGGGATGGAGGGAGGATAACACTGGTGGTGGGAATTCCCCTTATAATTATCACTATGTACCTTAAATATTACTGTGAAAGATTTGTAACTCTCTTTGGCCACAATAAAAATTAAAAAAAAAATTAAGTGACAAACCAGGAAAAAAAAAAGAAAAAAAAAAAAGAAAAGACATTAAAATCATTCCCAGAGATGTGGGCTGGAAGGTCAGACCCATGACATGAAGCTCACCACAAAGATTGGTGAACACAGTTAGAGAAATAACTATGCTGAGAACTATCATAACAATGTCAGTGAGTGAGGGATGTAGAAAACCTGTCTCGAATACAGGCAGGAGGAAGAGGATGGGGATATTGGTGATGGGAAGATTGAACTGGTGAAGGAAGGTATTCTGGGTTTTTTTTTGTTTTGTTTTTTTTGTTTTTTTGTTTTTGGGCCACACCCACTGATGCTCAGGGGTTACTCCTGGCTATTCGCTCAGAAGTCGCTCCTGGCAGGCACGGGGGACCATATGGGGAACAGGGGCATCAAACCGCAGTCTGTCCTAAGTTAGCGCAGGCAAGGCAGGCACCTTACCTCCAGAGCCACTGCCCGGCCCCTGAAGGTATTCTTTTTATTACTGAAATCCAACTATGATAATGTCTGTAATCACAGTGTTAATAAAATTTAATAATAATAATAAAGTTAATTAAGAATAATAAAGTTAATAATAATAAAGATTCTATTAATTAATGAAATGGTGGTCTTCTCTTTTAGTTGATTGCAAGTGCTAAACATTAAAAATTCCATCTGGAGAATAGTGGGGGCCCTCAAACCATGAATCTTGGGGCACCCTGACCCCATGCTTTTCTTTCTGTTATGTCTGTCTTGTTTACTTTGTTGTTGTTGAACACCCAGTGGTGTTCAGGAATACTCCTGACTCTGCACTCAGAAATTGCTCCTGGCAAGATCCGAGACCATATGGGATGCTGGGAATCAAACCCAAATAGGCTGCTTGCAAGGCAAACAGCCTACCCACAGTGCTATTGTTCTGCCCTCCCCACCCCATCCTGTTTTCTTAATCCTCAGGGCACTCTTACTTCAGGGCCATTGACTCAGGTTGCTCTTGGCACCAATAAAACATTAATGTGCCCAGGGAGATATTTTTATTAATATCCTTATTTAAACACCTTGATTACAAATATGATTGTAGTTGGGGCTCAGTCATGTAAAGAATACCTAGTTTACCAGTAAAATATTCCCATCACCAATGTCTCAAATCTCCCTCCTCCCCACCCTACCCTTGCCTGTACTCTAGACAGGCTTTCCACTTCCCTCATTCATTCACATTGTTAGGATAGTTCTCAATGTAGTTATTTCTCTAACAGCACTCATCACTCTTTGTGGTGAGCTTCATGTCGTGAGCTGGACCTTCCAGTCCTCCTCTCTTTTGTTCCTGAGAATTATTGCAAAAATGTCTTTTATTTTTAAATACATTACCCTAACTTCTTTTTTAAAATTAATATCTTTATTTAAACATCTTGATTACAAATACAATTGTAGTTGGGTTTCAGTCATGTAAAGAACACCCCCACCCCCCTTCACCAGTGCAACATTCCCAGGGAGATCTTTTTCCTACCTTTCTCTCATAGTTCTGAATAGCACAGTTGTTTCACAAACATAATGGCCATATTATGATTCAAAAGTGAGTCTCAGTATTTGTTGTACAGCAAAACACCCAACTGTGCTTTAAAACACTTCTCTCTCACCTGTCACCCTTGTGAACATGATTTATTATTTTGAATTGAATCCGAACATCATGACTTTCAGTAAGTTCCATGTTCATGATGTGGTCTCACCTGCGTGACACCAGGAGCTGACCAAACTATGTAGGTCATGGAGCTGCTTCTAAACTGTAGGTCTTTAACACATTTGACACTTAATTTCACTGTGGGAATAGTAAACTCTTTGGTTACAGATTTAGTGTTGAGAGTTTGGTATCCAGACAACTAGCTTGCTTTTCAAGTTTATACCTAGTAAGTTCTTTTTTTACCTTTAAAATAAGAAGAATAGTACTTGTGTCTGAAAATTATTATATGATCAGTAAATGTCCTTCATTTATAAACAGGTATTCTGTGTCTTTTCTCTATCAAATACTCTTTGGGTCCAGGAATTCAACAAATATGTCTGCATTCTTCAAAGTCACTGTCTGAGGGGTTGGGGAGAAACTCATTGTAAGCTGAAAGCATGTTTCTGGTATGCTTAATATGATCATGACATTATTTTGGACACAACAGTATGTGTAAATGGATGAAAATCCAAGGTCTATGACAGTCTGTCTACTCTGAGAGAGCCTATGTTCTTGTGTTTATTTTGTTGTTTGTATTTTAAAACCATACCTGGCAGTGCTCAGGGATTACTCTTGGTGTGGCTCAGGAAACCATATGTGATGTGATTTTGGAGATAATCCAGCAAGGCAATTGCTTATTGACCACACTAACCCTCCAACCCCGGACCTGAGTTATGAGTTCAAATAAATAAAATAACAGACAGAAAACTAACAAGTAACTGGTAAGTGCATAAGAAAATTTCAGTAAGTTCTATGTGGATGATAAAGGTAGCATCATGTGATAGTAAATGTGATAGTATATACATTGATTAGCATGCTCCATTTTAAGAAATGAAAACTTTAGATGGAATTGTGTAATTAAAGGGTTTTATTAATAATTTAGAATCTGATAAATTAGTAGGTATCAAAATCTTTATTTAAGGGCTTGAATTTCTCTCTTCATCATCCTCTCATCTTGCTGAACTTTGGGTTTCTGTTCTATCTTCAAGCTGATTCTGCTAATAGTCATACCATGACTAGCAGGAGTACTAATACTCTGGCCAAATTCTCAGGCAGTTAATTCCCTTAGTTATAGGATAAAAGTTATATGCCCTAGGCTGATTAGACTGCCAGAGGACAAATTACTGTACTTCCCAAGGCTAGGAAAAGTGCCCTGGATTGTTTTACTTGTATTAAACATACATAAAGTTATTGTTTAAAAACAAGTTCCATCCATTTTTCTTTTTTTTTGTCTCCAAATTCACAATACAGACCCGGCAAAGGTCTGGGTTGAGGTGTATATGGGGTGCATTTACTGTACCTCCTCTTTCTATACAGTCAGTGTAAAGAACACAGCCTGTGATAAGAATTGGGAGGCCTTATTTTTTTTTCTTTTCATATTTTTTTTGATTTTTTCTTTAACTTCTTTTATAAACACCCCCTTCACTAATGCAACTTTCCGGCCACCAGTGCCCCAAAACTCCCTCCCTCCCAACCCACCCCCACCTGTACTCTATACAGGCTTTTCAGTTCCCTCATACTGAGGAATGTTACAAAAATGACTTATATTTTCTTTAAAACCCATAGATGAGTGAGATTATTCTGCATCTATCTCTCTCCCTCTGACTTATTTCACTCAGCATAATAGATTCCATGTACATCCATGTATATGAAAATTTCATGACTTCA
>PVKC010026204.1:0-16211 GCA_004027635.1 Crocidura indochinensis | reverse complement strand
AAAAAAAAAAAACCTAAGGAAAAAACAAATTTAGTTCTACAATGCTTGTTCACTTGTTTATTGGGCCACACTTGGCATCACTCAGAGGTTGTTTCTTGCTCTGCACTCAGAAATTACTATTGTCAGGATTTGAAGGATCATATAGGATGCTGAGGTAGAGCTGGGGCCAGGTGTATGCAAGTTAAGTGGCCAGTCCACTAGAATGTCTTTCTAGCCCCAATTCTACAATCTTTTCAGTTTACTCTCTGGGGTGTTTTCAAATCCCAGTGTAGGGAGAGGGAAGCAAAATATATCAGAAATTTTGCATAACTGAAGGGAAATAATTCATAATTCATAAATGTCAAATAGCAAAATTTGTCATATATATACTTGTAAAATATAAGGAAGCCACACAAGAATACATCTTTGATTCTGTATATGGGTCCCTTCAAATTTTTACCTAATCTGCAATCTACATGAAACAAATTCCAAATCTGAAGAAGTACCATCAAGATATGAATGAAATCATTCCTAAAGCATCCACTGAACTGGAAATAGGAGGATTTGGGGTCCCATCCTCTTAAGTATATTACCTTAGTAAACATTTACTTACCTTAGTAAGTGCTGATATCAGACAAACAAGTATTTAGTTAACTTACCAGAAAAAATATGTTTATCATCCTATCATTAACAGCATTGTAAAATTGTAAAACATGATGACTACATTTTCATGATTTTGTTGAGTCAGAGAGAAAATATCGGGTATAGTAATCAAGTCTGTCTACTAGTGAGACTTACTTTATACATGGCCAGCCCTAGTCCATTCCATAGCACTAAATATGATTCCCTGACCCACTCTAGGAGCACTGCTGGATGTAGCTGCCAAATAAATACAGACAAAATGAGTTTATTGAGAAATAATAGCAAAAAACAGCAAGTGTAGTTTCTTGGGGAAATAGGTCACATACCTATAATTCCCCATCCCCCAATGCAAAATTTAAGTATCTCATGGATTTACCATTGCTTCATGGGATATGAGTTCCTACTTCTCCTTCCCTTTGAGCAGAAACGCAGCATCACACGAGGCCCGAGAGATAGCACAGCAGTAGGGTGTTTGCCTTGAGTGAACCCACCCAGGATGGACCTAGGTTTGATTCCCAGCATCTCATATGGTCCTGGCGTCTCATATGGGACCATATCTGAGTCAGAGCTAGGAGTAACCCCTGAGTGCTGGCCAGGTGTGGCCCAAAAACAAACAAACAAAAGAAAGTAACATCACCTGGGAAACATGTCTCAATTGGCTGGATATTGTCAGGTGCAATACTTTGACTTTGAAAACTCTTGTCTAATCTCCTAAAATCATTTTAATAATATTTCTATAATTTTTATTTAGGAGTGCCAAATTAAGTCATGATTCAAGATGGTTTTGGACTCACCTCCATAAGTTTAAAAGCTAGTCTTAAAGGAACTCAAATTTATTTCTAATCTATTACCCACATCACAAACAAAACTAACTGATAGTTAAAATGACTGTATACTAGGTAGGGCACTTGCATGTAACTGATCTGGCTTCAATCTCTGGCACTCCATGTGGTCCTTCAAACACCACCAGGAATGATCTCTGAGCACAAGTTCAGGAGTGAGTCCTGAGCATTGTTGGGTGCACCCCAAAAATGCTTAAAGAAATATAGAAAAGACTTGCAACAACTTTAAGCAATTCTTGATTACTAAGCTCGAATGGAAGATGAGGGTCAGGAGGACCAGCCTATGGTAGGAAGTTTGCCAAAAATAGTGGAATAGTGCAGTTAGGGTAGAGAAGGGACCATTGTGACAATGATAGTTGGAAGCAATCTGGACAATATCTGGGTTTTGAAAGGAGATAAAGTGATATGGATGGTACTGCTTCATTAACATTAACAACAGTGCAAACCACAGTGCCTAAAAGGGAAACAAATGGGGGAGAGAGCGAGCGAGCGAGAGAGAGACAGAGAGAGAAAGAGAGAGAATGTGTGTCTGTGAGAGAGAGGAGTTAAATGCCTGGCCCAGAGGCAGGTGAAGAGGGAGAAGAGAGGAGGGAAAGTGGGGCCATTGGTGGGGGAAAATGTTCATAGGTGAAGAGTTGTGTACACTGTAAGACTGAAACCTAATAATGAACAACTTTGTAATCATGGTGTTTAAATAAAAGAATAAATAAATAGGGGCCGCAGTGGTGGCGCAAGGGGTAAGGCCTTGCCCTCGCTAGCCTAGGAAGGACAGCGGTTCAATTCTCTGGAGTTCCATATGATCTCCCAAGCCAGGAGCTATTTCTGAGCGATAGTAACCCTTGAGTATCACTGGGGTGTGACCCAAAAACACCAACAATAAAGAATAAATAAATAAATAAAACAGACGATAGCTAACATGTTATTTTACTTAAGCACTGCTGGGTATAGAAGCTCTCCAAGCATTGCAACATATGACCTTAGTAGAGTAGACACAGCACCAACAAGCTGAGCACTGAAATGTTTCTGAGCTCATATTCTTCATCCCCAAACAAACAAACTTTATTTGCTAAGACTGTATTATTTCATTTGCAAAGAAATTATTATTTCTGACTTGTTTTGTGACTCACTGAAAGACCATCTTAATGAGCTTTCTTTATCATCGGCTACAGAGCTGAAAACTTAGAGAACATTTGTTAAAAATGTTAATACATGGTGTTTCAGTTTATATTGCATGGAATACTGTTGGGTAGATGCTAGATTAATCAACAATCTTGAAAGGCTAAGAAGGACTCCAACGTGTTTCTGGGAGCCCTGAAGTTCATATGCATGATCTGAGCTACATATATCCTTGGGAAAATATTCAAAAGAGCCTAATATTTCATCTCTTGCTGACTTCAAGTCTCTGTAAAGAAAATAATTAAAAAGTAAAGTATATCTGCAAACTAACTTTCTGATTGTTAACGTGCCCCCAACACCCACTCAGAATCCTGCAGCTCTGATGAGAAATGTGCACTGGTGAAGGGATAAATTCTCTATATTGTATGACTGAAATTCAACTATAAAAATTTTGTAACTGTGTATCTTATAGTATTTAATTACATTTTTTGTTTAAGAAATCTCTCAACAAAGACTAGGATATTTCTTTTTCTAAGAAATTAAGAATATTTCTATCCAATTATTAGTTGATTACTAAGTTAATGGAATGACTTGTGACCAGGTACAAGTTAGATAATTTATATTACCTGATTTAATGTCTAGCTATAGCTCTAAAATAATCAAGACTGTGTTCTACTGAGACAAAAAATGTGAATATGTCTGGAAGGTAAACACAGGGGCTAAGTCTTGCTTTGCCTATAGTCAATTCTAGTTAAATTCCTGACAAAACATATGACACCCAGAGCACCATCAGCAGTAATCTCTGAGAACAGAGGCAGGAGTAAGCTCCAAAGTTCACTACGTATGGCCCCACATTCCCAATATCAAAGAAAATAGATAATTAAATTAATAGAATAAATCACTGGCTTCTGGTAAAAGTACAGAAGAAGTTAAAACTTGAGTGAAAAAGACTCAGTATAATGCACTCAGGGTTGATAAAATTGTTCTAAAAAAGTGTTGCATTTGCTTACAATTCTGATAGTGAAGTATACACAACTAAGATCTGCTTAATTGCTGTGGGTTTTTAAAAGTCAATTTACTTTCTTGTGTTTTGTTTTGTTTTATTTTGGGGCCACACCCAGCGGCGCTCAGGTGGAAATCGCTCCTGGCAGGCACGAGGGACCACATGGGATGTGATTCAAACCACTGTTGGTCCTGGGTCGGTAGCTTGCAAAGCAAACACCCTACTGCTGTGTTATTTCTCCAGCCCCTCAATTTACTTTCTTTTCTTTGGTTTTGGTTTTGGTTTTTGGGCCACACCCGATGGTGCTCAGGGGTTACTCCTGGCTATCTGCTCAGAAATAGCTCCTGGCAGGCACGGGGGACCATATGGGACGCCAAGATTCGAACCAACCACGTTAGGTCCTGGATCGACTGCTTGCAAGGCAAACGCCGTTGGGCTATCTCTCCGGCCCCTCAATTTATTTTCTTAAAAGAAAGCAGATTAAGTACCATTTCATCAGGTTCACATTGTTCCAGAGGAGTGGAGAAGCAGAGGGATCATAAACCACAAGCAAGAAACAAGAACCAATTTTTTTTCCTTTCAATGTTTACTTTCTTGGCGCGTGATATATGAATTTGACTCCAAATACCAATCAAATATAATTTACTTAACTTGGGGCTGAAGCCCAAGGCTTTTCCTCCTCACTCCACTTCTGGGAAATTCTGAAAAGCTGAGTCAGAAACAGTATTCCATGTTCCTGATGATCTAGTGGTGAAGTGTAATTAAAAGTGTGCCTACCATTTCTTAACGCTGTCAATAAGACGGGAACTATTTTAAACAACCATGTCTTTTAGCAAGACATAATCAGCTGAGTTCTTGGTGTTAACATAGTTCTCAGTGTATAATTACCTTGTCACCAAAATCTGCTATTCATTTCCCTCTCCTTTCTCAAAGGACAAATGTGAAACTCAAAGGCATCTATCAAGATGAAGGATTAAAATATTTTAAGATATGTCATTATTTACATACTACATGGTCCATAACCAAGTTGTCAAATACAAAGTGTGGCCCAATGAGCTGACAGTTCCAAATCTCAAAACTTCATCCACCAGAATGATGGCAGCAAGATGTTAGTGAAGAGAAGGATAAATAACAACTGGGAAACAGACAAATACTTTGGAGTATCATATATAATATATACTGTAACATATATGTATCACACATGATTATATATTTTCACATAAAGTAGACTTTTAGACAGGAATGCTAGATTGGTTCTATAACCCCCCCAAAAGTTCATACAGAACAATTAAGAAATTGGTAGATATATGTGGAATCCTTTCACAGCAATCTGATCTATTTTTCAAGGTGGTTCTAAAATCAGTGGTTTTCAACTGTTTTTTTTTGTTTTGTTTTGTTTTGCTTTGTTTTGTTTTGTACCTTTGAATTGGTGAAAATTGGAGAAATATTTTGTGGATTTCTAAATCAATAAACAAGATTTATGTGAAGTGAAAATATTTGTGTATCAATATAATAGTACCACTCTATAATCTGGTGTGCCATTTAAGGTACAATTAACTTTGTCTAGCACTAATGGAAAATTTTCTGGAACAGTCTCTCTGTCTTCAGACTAGCAGTTGGAAAACCACAGAGACAGATAATCCCATCTTCATTTCACAGATGACAGAAACAAGGCTCTGGGGAAGTTACAAAACTGACAAGGTCACTGAGCAGACCTCAGACTGAGGATTTGAATCATTATCTCTCTGGTACCAAAGTGCCTGCTCTTTCCACAACTGCTTTTCTCACATAAGCAATTATTTGTGAAACATGACTTTGCCAATTACTGACCAGATATTTCAGACAAAACAAGATTTCCATATGCTCCCTACCTGGAAGAAGCACTGTCATTCTAAATTTCTAAATCTCTCTCTCTTCTCTTTCTCTCCTCTCTCTCTCCTCTCTCTCTTTCTCTCATGCATGCATATATGTACATTGAACACACATATTATGGAAAGGGACATTATCCACCAACATATGAAGACATTAAAAGGAGTTATTAGAAGAAACGGTTGCAAATTAACCAGAAGAAAGCATGAAAGTCAAGCTCTACTTATAATTGGCTTCAATTGGGAATTAAGTGCATGAAAGAGAGCCTAGACCAAGCCTTTTATGTATAATTATCACTAAAGTGATTTGAGATGACATCTTGTTACTCTGCATATATGCTCCTGCCTGAGACCCTGTTCTTATTATTTTCATATTTTAATAGAATTTCAACATAGTTCACACAAGAGAGCCCTTATAGCAGTGGATTTCATCCTTCTTTGCAAATTTCTATGATAGCTAATTTCTACTAATGATGCAGTGCTGAAGGAGGGAAATGATCTTTCTCATAGGTGTCAATGAGTAGAAACTTTTAGTGACATTACCACTCTTTATCACTCGATATCTATTTTTCTAATCTCTTCCATTATCGTTTTTCTTTTTCTCTATTATTTACTGATCAGTAATTTTTAGTCTACTTTCCTCTCTGCACTGGAACTCCATTAGTGATGTGAAGTTTAAAATGTTTTCTTGTGCTGAAATTTCCAAGGATTTTTATGTTTTCTTTCCAAAAGCTACTGGTAGATAGCTTCATTCACTGTACATAAGTTAGTGAGTGAAAGTGATATGAATTTTAAAGGTTACAGTTTAATCCCTGGTTCAAGATACCATCATAATATTCAGTATCATATTTTTGAAATTTTAGGTCCATTTTCATACAACAGCTAACATGTAAAATATTATGGTGGGTTCGGAGAGATAGCATGGAGGTAAGGCATTTGCCTTGCATGTAGAAGGACAGTGGTTCAAATCCCGGCATCCCATATGGTCCCCCAAGCTGCCAGGAGCGATTTCTTAGCGTAAAGTCAGGAATAACTGCTGAGCACTGCCGGGTGTGACCCAAAAACCTAAAACCAAAAAAAATAAAATAAAAATATGGAGGGGCCAGAGAGGTATTACAGTGGTAGGGGCTATGCCTTACACGCACCTGACGCTGGAAGAACACGAGTTCAATCTCCAGCATCCTATATGGCCCCCATAGCCAGGGGGATTTCTGAGTGCAGAGCCAGGAGTAAACTCTAAACAGTGCTGATTGTGCCCTCCACCCAAAACAAAAACAAAAACAAAACAAAAAAACACAGCCAAAAAAGCATTATGGAGGCATGGGAATTTACAGAGTTATTCATAATTAAGTTTCAGGAATAAAATGTTATAACACAATTCCATCAACAGTGTCAATTTTCCTCCACTAATGTCCCGGTTTTCTTCCCACCTACCAGCCTGCCTTGATAGGCACAGTGTTAAATTTGGTCATTGTAGTTTAGATCTCGTTCTTTCACTTCTGTTGGTTCTGTGTCATATATATATGTATGTATGTATGTATACATATATGTGTATCATCGACATCATATAGATATCACATATATCATATATAAAAGAAAAATAATTTCACAGTCCTGAAGACTAAGTACTTAAGAAAGAAGTATGCTCAAAAGATGCTTCAAGGGACCAGACAGATAGCATGGAGGTAGGGCGTGTGCCTTGTATGCAGAAGGATGATGGTTCGAATCCTGCATCCCAGCATTTCATATGGTCCCCAAATCCTGCCAGGAGCAATTTCTGAGCATAGAGCCAGGAGTAACCCCTGAGTGCTGCAGGGTGTGACCCAAAAACCAAAAAACAAACAAACAAACAAACCAAGTAGATCTAAGAAAATGCTAGACATTATTACAAGAAGCCTAGACAAACATACAGGACATAAATTCATATGGCTAGAATAGCAAGAAAAGCTAATAACTTTTATATTCCTTCTGAACCCTGACAACTGCTTTTTTTCATCAGAATCATAGGTAAGGGTGAGAGCCCCAAAGTCGAAAGTTGCTGAAGTTTCTTCTCCTTCATCAGGTTTTCAATGGTACCTTTGTTAAACTCAGCAAGGCTTCAATTAACATGACAGTTATTGAGCCCTATATTGCATGGAGATGTTCAAAACTGAAGCCAGTAAATGAGTTGATTTAAGCATGGTTATAACAAAGTCCACTAGAAGCAAATTTATTAACAGATTGATTGCAGGAACTCTTGGTAAATATGGCATCATCTGCATGAAGGATTTGATTCATGAGATGTTGGAAAACATTTCAAAGAAGCAAACAACGTCCTCTGGTCCTTGAAATTATCTTCTCTCTGACATAAGATGAAAAGAAAGACCACCCATTTTGTGATCTTAAGTGTATGAACCCAGGTATTTACTATATTTTTGTAATCTGGTCAATTAATACACAATTGCTTTAATATTGGAAAAATACATGATGAGCACTTTTTCTAGTGCTATTGTTCATTGATCTCTCTTCTTCAAAAAAAATACTTGTTCATTTCCTCTCCCCATGTTTTGATAGTTTTAATTAAATTGTTGCTGATGATCTTGGTGAGTTTAGCAACCAAAATGTTATGCCTGTTAAAATCTGTTTCCTCTTCGTTAAAATCTTGATCTTATTCTCCTTTTGTTTAAAACTCTCCAAAAGTTCAAATATACACATAAAAATATGTATTAAAAAGAGATGGACCCTCTCTACCTCATCTCTAACTCATCTAGTTTTTCATAATTTTCACCATCTTTGAGGTTCTTTTCTGACTTTTCTCCCTACAAGACTAGTTTTCTCTAAGTTCTTGTACTAACCAGTTGTTCTCTCTACTCTTCTTGAAATCTATCCAATGTTGATTCCTTTTTTTCTGTAAATTCATTATTTAATGCCCTTCTAAAAGATGTCTTTTTTGCCTACTCAAACAGAGGCTGTCTCAATCTATCTCATTAAATGTTCCTCTCTCCCTCTCTCTCTCTCCTTCTCTCTCTTCCTCTCTCTTTCTCTCTCTCTAGTTCTTACCACGCCCTGAGATACTCTGGACTTACTCTTGGCTCTACACTCAGGAATTATTTCTGGTGATGCTCAAAAAATCCTATGGGATGCTGGGTTGATTGGCCATAAGCAAGGCAAGTGCCCTCTCCACTGTACAGTGCTCTCAATAGTTTTTTTATTGATATATTTTATGATTTCCCCTACCCCCACTAGAAAGCATTGCCCATAAAATCTAGAATTTGCCTTATTGTTTATAAGCCTCCCTGCCCAGAACAGTGAGAACATATTGGTTATGGAATGGGAACAGATGGAATAGAAGAAAACATTTTCACAGAGTACTTTAATAAAAGTGAGATGATAGATTATAATACATTAGTAATATCCTAACTGTATTTTGAGAGGCCACATCCAGTGTTGCTCAGAGGTTACTCTTAGCTCTCTACTCAGAGGTCACTCCTGGCAGTGCTGGAATTTAAACCAGGATCAGATTCATGCAAAGAAAATATGATAAATTGTAAGTCAATGCATTTTTGCTTTTTGATGTTGTTTTGGAATAGCAGTGATTATGAGCTATGTTCCCTAAAGATTACACAACACCAGGAATTGTTCCTGTAAAACCTGCACTCAGATCATTAACTGATATATTTGGTCCTAAAATACCTGATTGATTTTGCTTACCAGTAGGCTATAAAGAAGCATAGTAAGGTCATGGGAAATGGCCAATGGTATAAACCCTAAGAGTCAACCTACACAATTGAGTGTGCTAAGGATCTAAAGTGTGAAAGGTTGGGAGGAGACTTTGATATAATTGCTGATGGACATTATGAGGGTGAATACAATCTGAGCGAGATTATAAGTCACATTTCCTAAGTAAAAATTAAAATAAATATATATATATATGCATTTTGCTATGTGTATACATTTCTGTTTGTATGTGAGTAAATATGAGAAAACACAGAGTAAATAGAAAAATAATAACTGATAAGTTATTATCGTTTCTGTACTATGTCTTCAATTTCTAATGATTATTCAGTTGTATATTTGAATGAGACTATCTGGTCATCTCTTGCTCCCAGTATATTTACTGAGAGGTCCACTCTATCCTCCTTAATTTAGATTGTGGTGCCTGGAATTCCAGCTGTTAATTCTCTCCTCTGTGTTTGAAAATTATCTGAGGGCACAGGTAATATAACTACATTGTTGAGCAAAAGTACAGTTGATATGGGGCAGACGTCTATCTTAGGAATTGTCCTGTGATACCTCCAAATACAAACAGAAGCAGAGAACATAAAAACATGAACCTGACAACATTAACAAAGAATTTAAGACTTTTAGGCACTCTACTATTGAGTAGAATGGAATATTTCAGGGTTTGTTATACACAATAAAAGTAGAAGCAGATCATATCACTTGCTATTACTATCTAAGAATAGTTCAGAGGTTTTTGCCCTTGGCAAAATTAGCTCATTACTCTGTACTTTAAAGTTTGAAGAGGATGGAAATCACAGAATGAAAGGAAAGACTTGGCATGGCCTTATTATCATTTTACTATCATTTTCAAGATGTTAGAGTACTACCTACACGACAAGGAAATGAAATAATGCCTCAGATGAGGAGAAGAATTAAAACATTTTTTTAATTTTCAGTCCTTAGTAACTCTTAAGGGGTATATTGCATTTAGTGGGATCCACTGTCATTTTTTTTGTGGCAATGAAATCAAATCAGCATCAATTAATTCATTATGTGATTATGCATAATCAATTGTTTCATGCTATAATTAACAAATCTCCTGGAGAAAGTGAATTTTTTTATGAGTTGCCAAACTAAAATGTATATGAGATATTATGGAGAAAATTATGAATTGCTAGCTGTTCAATGAATACACTTGTGCCTTTGCAATTTTCATTATGTCAAATTGTTGACCTCTGATGGATTTTTTTGACCTGTCTACTATTCTATCATTCTGCTAGGACAACTCCAATTCAGAAAATGGTACTGTGAGCAAAACCTAAATTGGGGAAATGAAGCTAAGCATTACCCAGCTACTCATAGCATGTTTGCAGATCAATAATCAGCACTTGTACAAGTGAGGTGGGAATACTGTGTATAGAATGGGTCTCTGATTCATTGCGATTAGGGTGAAGTGGTTTTTATTGCTGCTGTTATGAAAATTTAAGGCAACCAAGGAGAGAACCTATATAGAGGAGCTGAGGAGCTCTCCTGAACCCTTTTCTAGCAAATCAATTATACTAACAGTATTTTTCACTTTATAAGACATACCTGACCACATAACACACGTAGTTTTTTTAGATTTTCTCCTCCTCTGCACTCAGGCTTCAGCACCAGGTGACATTCACTCTCTGGGGGTTGGGGGGGGAGGTGTGTCATATGGTAATAAAAAATACAGTAACTCATTGTACCTGACATACTGTGATCCTGTGTTTCATTCACCAAAAGAATTTCTATCTATTAGCAGGCATGTGAAAAAATGGTCAACATTGGTCATCATCAGGGAATTCAATTTAAGTTGATAAAAAAAAAACATAGTGAGACTATGTTAGAAAGATCAGACCATGTTTGATGGATGTAGAGAAAAAGGAACTCTTTGTGGGAATATAAACATGTTCATTCACTTTTTAGAAACATTCTGTAGATTTTGTGAAATTTTAAAATAGAATTACCATATGATCCAGGAATTTCACTTCTATATAAAGAATACAAAAACACTTATTTGAAAGATACATACATATTTATATTCACTGTAACGGTATTTACAACAACCAAGACCACAATACCACCGAAGTCTCAAGGACCAAGTATCGAGGACAGATGTATTGACAAAAAATATGCATGGTATATATATACAAAAGAATATTACTTATCTAGAAGAGATAAATTCCTTCTTGTTATTGCAATATACATGGCACCATATAGTACGACATTAGGCAAAATAAGTCAGAAGGAAACAGATACTGAATGATTTCATTGATGGTAGTATATAAAGAAATAAAAACAATGAACAATATCTAGTGGAAGTACACCTTTAGGTTCTGACAATAGAACTGAGTTTACCTAAGGGAGGTATTTTTATTGAAGACCCACTAGACAATGATGCAGTGAGATTGACATTTCAATGGTGGATATTATATCCCAAACACAAATATCTATGTTGTTACAATGTTACCTCTATAAATTAAAAAATATATTTTAAAAGGCTTTTATATGGTCATATGCAAAGGAATCTGCACAGTTTTAGCTTTTCAACAGTTGTTAAGTTTCCTGTGAATTTACCTTTCCTCTCATCTTACTTAAGAGTATGGCATGCAATAACAAATGGAATATTCATATGGTTTAAGTTGGAATCATAATCACATGTTTTCTACTCAGGTTCAATATAATTATGCACACTTTGCCTATTGAAAATGGAGGAGAATCTATAAACAAATGATCCAGAGTCACAAAGTGAAATTGAAAAGCAGATGGAAAATGTATACTTATTTTCACAAAAATGTCAGTGTGATAGCAATAAATCATGTGACTTGCATGTCTTCCCTTTCAACCTTTGAGCCACCTTAGTTTTACTGGTTTTCAGAGTAAGTGATGGTAATAGCAAAAGCTTTTCTACCTTACAGCTTCGTTAAATTCATTGTCATTTACTTGAGGTTTTCTGAGTTGAGAGCATTTCATTTTTGACACTTTTTTCATTCTAAAAATCTTTGCCTGCATCACTACGTACTCTCTTTTATACTGAGAAAGTACTCCACACATGTCCACCCATCTCAAGCCTGCCTCATATATGAGATCCATTTCTTAGGACCATGGTCTTTGCATTCCTCAGTCAGAAATTTCCTTTCACTACCCCTCTTCAAGTTATTCTTTGTTTTTGCAACTGTTCCATAATCATTCCTGTAACTCACAGCCATATAAACACACATACCAATGGCATCTCTAGCTGATTCACAAATATGTGAATAATAATATTACTGCACTCACCAGGCTCTGTGGAAATTAAGAAAATATGTGATAAACACTTGATACCCAATCATGAAAGCATTCACTCAACATTATTATTGTTATCCTCTTTATCATAACCTATCTTCATTTGGTTTGTGAGCCAGGTGTGGGGGCTACTGCCAATTAGGTGCTTGATGGTTACTTGGTACCAGAATTGAAAGTTAGCCTTCATGTACTAGAGATCATTGAGCTAGTTTTTTTAGCTATCTTCATTTTCTTTCGAGAAACCAGATTACTGCATTCTCAGTTCATATAGCTCAGATGGAGTAAATATCCTTCCTTTCCAGACATGAGTATAGAGCATAAAACAGATTAAATGAGAACAACAGTGATCAGAGCAAGGGGCAAGAGTTAGAAAGTAATGTCACCCAATTTGTGAGGAATTGCTTTACTTTTCAGAGATTTCTTTGTAAAATTGTAAGATTTTACCTTGTGACTGCTGCTGACTACCTGTCTGAAAATGAAGCCAACACAAATGAGCTGACATACATATATAAAGAGAGAGATACTACAATAAAAGGTTTGAATATCTGGATTCATTTGTGCCTGAAAACAATCACTCAACTCTTCTGAATAAAAAAAAGTTCCTTTCTATTTTGCACCTCCATGTCTTTGAGATCCAAATTTTCATTGTTATTTTTATAATTAACTACTATAATTATGCAAAAGATGCATGAGTTATATGAGAAAACTTGTTTTGAAATCATCTCTTGCTGCAACTATTTCATTAACAAGAACTCTATAGTTTCTACTGCCTGGGAGCTTTAAGCTTTATTTGTTGCCCTATTAATCTTTCTGGCAGGGCAGAATACATTGGACTGAAAGTAGTGGTGGTCACAGCTCTCATTTACAAACTTTCCCGACTGATAAGGTGCCTCCCAAAGACATTTGACCTTACAGGGTTTATAAATAGCACCCTAAAGGCAAAAGTAAGAAAGTGCCTGGTGGAGAGTCTGGCCCATGACAAAGAAGAGGAGGGACCTTATACCATAAGAAGAACATGGCAGCTCTGCATCTATGTATTTCTTCTTGTCAGTGAGCCCTAGCTCAACCCCTTAGAAAAAAACCTCCAGGCTGCAAAGATCACCATTTGGAAAAAGACAGGGCCCTGCCATGCTTAGTGAATGAAGACAGTAATTCTGATTATTCAAGTAGTACTAGACATGTATATAGATTCTATGATAAGAAATTTACAGAGAAATGTTTAGGATGTACAAAGAACTCAAATAAAATGGAATTAATTGAATAACAGCAAATAAGACTTAAGAAGATATGAGAGTAGAAATGAGAAAACTTCAAACAGAAATAACAAGACTGAAAAACTTGATAGGTGGATTGGAAAAACTCACTGGAAGCTGCTGAAGACAGAATGAGTGAACTGGAAGATAGGTGCGTAGATTTTGAAAAGGGACTTAGAATATTGAATAGATGATAAAAAAAAATCTTCAAAATTGGGGCCAGAGAGATAGCACAGCAATAGGCATTTGCTTTGCACCACGTGGCAGACCTGTGGTGCAAGCTTGGGCTTGATACCCAGCATCCCTTATGGTTCCCCGAGCTTGCCAGGAGCGATTCTGAGCGCAGAGCCAGAAGTAACTCCTGAGTGCCACCAGGTGTGGCCCCCAAATCAAAAAATAAAGATCTTCAAAATAAGTGAACAGACAATAGAACTCTGGAATAGATTTTATAGAAGCAACATAAGAATCATTGTAGTTCCAGAGACCCAGGAAGAAAACATCCATGTATCAACGGTCAAGGATATTACTGAGAAGTCGCCAGAGCTTAAGAGTAAATGCATCCACATCCTAGATATCCAAAGAGTACATACAAAGAGTTTCACTCAAAAAAGAAAAAACAAAACAAAACAAACAAAAAAAACAGTCTAAAGCACATCCTCATCACAATTTGAAAGCCACAGATAAAGATAGAATACTAAGCAGAAATATCAAATAAGGAAATTGCATACAAAAAAGCATTCTTAAGATTTTTAACAGATTTATCACAAGCAACCATTCAGGCCTGAAAAAAGCAGAGGGATATAGTGAAAAAATTCAATGAAATGAATGCCTCACCAAGAGTATTTCATCCAGTATTTCATTCAGGTTTCAAGAAAGGATACACAGCTTCATAGATAAAGAACAGGTCAAAAAAATTTACAGATTCAAAATCAATCTTAGACGAAGAACCAAAGAGTCTACTTTAAGGCAATTCAGACCCAACAAACATATCAAACTCCTACAAAACTATGACAAAAAATTCCATGACAATCATCTCTCTAAATATTAATGAACTATATACATCAATTAAGAGACACAAAGTTGCAAAATGAATCAGAAAATTAAATCTAGGACTTTGCTGCCTGGAAACACATCTGAATAGTTAGAATAAATACAAACTCAAAGATTGGAGGGCAATTCATTAAACAACTCCATTAAAAAGACTGCAAAAGACTGCGTGGTCATAATAACATCAGACTATATAAACTTCAGATTTAAACAGGTTAAAAGGTTTAAAAATGTGTAAGAGAGAGATGGACATTTCTTAATAATCAAAGGATATATATAGCAGGAAGAAATCACACTCTTATAAATATAAACACTCAATAATGGACCAGTAAAATAATTGTTAATAAACTTGAAGAAAGACATCAATAGTAATATAATAGTAGTAGGAGACTAACATATTCTAATCACCTCTTGATAGATCAATAAGACCAAACTTAATAACTATATTGGTTTTGAAGAAGAAATGGAAAAGAAGGGCTTAGTAGCTATCTAGAAAGCTGCATACACATTCTCCAATGCACATGGGTACTCTCCAAGATAGACTACATGCTGGGTCATAAACATACCTCCTTAAAATGAAGAGAATAGAAATTGTATCAACTATCTTCTCAGATCAAGAAGTGAATTACAAAAAGACACAGATAAATAACTTTAATACTTGGAAATTAAACACTCAATACTGAAGAAAAAGTGAGTCAGAAAATAAATCAAAGAGGAACTCTAAAAATTCCTGGAAGCAAATGAGAATGAAGATATGGATTATCAGAATTTGTAGGACACAGCATTCAACAAGCATGCCACCCATTCCTTCTTTTCTATGCAGTCTGTATTGAAGATGTAGGAGTGGTGTATATATATTTCTTACTCTATATTGTTTCTCCTAAGATAATTTTATT
Organism: Crocidura indochinensis; assembly: GCA_004027635.1. Lineage (NCBI taxonomy): Eukaryota > Metazoa > Chordata > Mammalia > Eulipotyphla > Soricidae > Crocidura > Crocidura indochinensis. The sequence continues at coordinate 554 of PVKC010026204.1, read as the reverse complement.
ATAAATTCTAGAGTATGTCATCAAAATTTGATATCTGTCATCTTTTCTGATTGTACCATGCATTATATAGATTTCTGAATTTTAAACATGTGACATCAGAGTTTTCATCCTTATCCCAACCTTTGTTCCAGTGAGCATTTTTCATGACTTCAACATTATATACAGGGACTTGCACCCTCAATTACTTTTCTCTCACATATAATTATTCACCTTTCACGGTATCTTCTATGGTCTTATCTTAGGCATTATTTTCCCCAATAATATATACATCATTTTTGGGAGTGGAAAGATAGCATAATAGGTCCTTCCAATTCAACTTTTTTTTAACCCAACAGGAATTTTAAAATTTTTACATTTTTTCCTATGATCCAAATCTACCTCTCTAAAACTAACCTTACCTATAGTTACAGATGCACGCCTTTATACTGATTTCCTACATGTCATTTCCTTTTGGATGTCTAAGAAGGTACCTCAGTCTTAATATGTCTTAAACTAAAGATTTTAATTTTAAGCTCCAAACTTGCTCTTTTCCAAGTGTTTACCATTTAATAAAT
>PVKC010026203.1:0-16219 GCA_004027635.1 Crocidura indochinensis | reverse complement strand
TCTTTTGGTTGGTACTCTTCGGGCATGCAAGATTTGATCACATATATTCTTTAGTTCTGGAAGTTTCTCTTGAATGATGTTCTTGACCGTTGATTCTTCCTGGAAATTTTCTTCCTGTGTCTCTGGGACTCCAATGATCCTTAAGTTGTTTCTGTTGATCTTATCATAGACTTCTATTTTCATCTGTTCCCATTCTTTGACTATTTTTTTCATTGTCTGTTCTTTTGTTTTAAGTTTTTTTTCCAATCTCTCCTGCTGTATGGAGTTGTTATTTATCTCATCTTCCACAGCACCAATTCTATTCTCAGCTTCTTCTACCCTGGTGTTGAGGTCATCCATTTTACCATTCAATTCATTTACTGAGTTTTTCAGGTCTGTTAGTTGACATGTTATTTCAGTTTGGAGTTTTGCAATTTGTGTCATCATATTTTCTTGGTTCTTATTAGTGTTCTGTTCAAGTCGGTCCATGGTTTCTTTGAGTTCTTTGAGCATCTTCCATATTGTTTTTCTAAAGTCCTTATCTGAGAGATTGATTAGTTAGTTGGTCATTATCTGGTCATCAGAATTTTCTTCTTCATTCTCTATGTCTAATGCTGGCCTGCATTGTTTCCCCATTGTCACACTAGTATTGTGTGTTTTTCTACGTGTTGCAGTGGTATTCATTGGGTAGATGATGTGTGCAGCCAGACACCTCTGGTTCTAGCCTTTCCGGGTGTGTCGATTAGCCTACAAGGGAGTGGAGTCCTCTGTGGATGAGGCCTCTCAAAGGATCAAATCTTGGGCCTAGGCATAAAGCAGAGAAGACAATCCAGAGAGAAATGCTGGGCTTCTGTGATCCAGCACAGTCATTAGTGTGTTTTTTTCTCTTCTTGTTGCATTGATGTGCTTTCTTTAGAAAGAGTGCACGGCGTAGCGAAGTGGAGCGGCCGTGCTCTTCTGAAGCCTATTATTAGCCCACTACCTCGAGGTCCGGATGACAGCAGAGGACAAAGAAACACAAAGAAAAGACAAGACTTACAGTTCTTAGGAGTCAGCCCTACTGGGCAGGTGTGGATGCGGAGAAATTCTTAGACTGATGTCACAATCAGGGGACCTTGCTTTGCAGAGTACTTGTTATAGCCTGTTTTCAGTCTAATGAAGTATTCCTGGGTGTTTCGCGCTAGGATGGACCTCTGGGAGAGCGAGTCTTTTTGGAGCCGGTTTGGTCCACTCCCACGAGGTCCAGATGACAGCAGAGGACAAAGAAACACAAAGAAAAGACAAGACTCACAGTTCTTAGGAGTCAGCCCTACTGGGCAGGTGTGGATGCGGAGGAGAATCTAACTTCTTAAACTGTAGACACAGGATCCCAAAACTGAAATTCGAGTTTTAGGGGGAAAATAGCAAGAGTGTATTCTTTCTGAATACAACAATCAAAAAATTAGTTCATAATAAAATAAGTAAAGAATCTGAGGTATCTTTGGCGAAAAGGTCACATGAATGAAAAAGTTAAAGCCTACTATAAAATATAAATGTTTTACCCCCTCTTTATTTCTGCTCCTCCTCAGAAACTTGGTCTTTAACTACTTATCTTAGAAGTAAAACAACATCAAGAACTTCCTGCACACTGACTGCAGGTGTTGTCCTTGCTATTCATGCTATTGTTCATCTATCAAATGTCCAACAGTAGGCACTTTAATGTTTGAATAGATAAATGCGTAAATGACTGCTGCTAGATGTATCAGTCTGGCTGTTGGTAATTAGCTTTTCATTTTTCTCATATCTTAAATGAAGCTATTTTCAAACCTTGTCAATTTATTATTATTTTATCTAGAAATAGTTTTATTAAGGTTGAATCCAGAACTTCTATTATTTTCTGGAGGGATTTTGCATGTTGACTTGTCTTACGTAAAATTACAGTATGCAATATAGAATTTCTTCTGAAAATTTTATCTCCAGTTCAATTTTAGCCATCAAAGTGCATTATCTTTAATGCTTGCTTTGAACAATAGTATCAATAATGCCACAGGACACCAAACATCAAATTAATATTAATGATAATAGCAATAATAATTTCCTAAAATAAACTGACAGCAGGCAATAAATAGACAAACAAGTTGACATGCAGTCAGAATTTTATACTTTTCATCAGGAAAACAATTCACTACCAATGACAAATAACAGTAGGGGCCCTAAAACTACCTGTCACGAATATAATGAAGACAGATTCTCTGACTACCACACATAATATGTAATATCCAAAAGCACTGCTGTAATTCACAGCTAATTAGTGTCTTGACTTTATGAGAGGTGTCATGGCCCTAACTCTCCCCCAAATCTACTCAGACCTCACAAGAACTGACAGTAATGCAAGAATCACAACAAGCCAATTAGCACCCACCCCCCCAACTTTGGGCTGCTGCTTCTTCAGGCTTCTCCAGTATCAATAAATCATGCTCTTTCATGAAATGCCTCTCTGACAGCTGCAAACTGTAGCTGCCCAACAGATAAAGGCAATTTTTCTAAGGAAAACTCCTGTGAGAAAGAAAGAGATAGGAAGAGAATATTATTTGCCTCCCTTTGGCAGCACAGCAGTCAGCAAAATTGAAGCTCATCAATTCTGACTGATTAAGAAGACAATGGCACTGAGGAAGAAATCTATGAGTGCTTTACCCTGAAAATATTTAATGGTAATCAACAGTTAGCAATCAGATTGTTTGCCTATTTGCAGTGCTAGGATATTTATTTGGTTACACACACACACACACACACACACACACACACACATATAAGACTTTCTATTTTACAATTTTCCTTTGGATATGCCTCCTTTTGACCAATAAGATAATTTGCCTTTTAGTAGAACATTTGCTTTATTCCCCAATGAATGCACAACTATCAGATAATTTAATTGAAAGACATTGAGTTATTTGACTTCATTGAAAAAAGAATCTATGATATGCTGAACTCAAAGGAGGCCTGCAAAGCTTACTGAATATGTAGTCACAGTATACAAGAACCAATATCCTTGTAATTTTGTTATAAGTGTAAAAAGTGATTTTGTTCATTATACTCTACTCAGAATAGCTCCCTTAGCCTGGATATTATTCAAATGTATGACTTGAGCAATACTGAGTTTGCCTTGTTATCCTCATAAAAATGTTCTAATATACTTCAATATAAAATATTTAGTCTATTCTCTAAAATATAACTATTGGAGTATTTGATCTTTTGTATAACTCTTGATGAGAGAAAATAAACAAATGTGGATGCATTTAAACAAGTGATTCTCTTATAGTACTTATGACTGACCATAGATATTTTCAAAAGATTTATTTTTCTTCCTCTATTTATACATTTATATAAATTTATAAATTTATTTTCTTCAATATAATATTCTTATATAAATCTTCAGATATTCATAGATAACCATATAGAACGCAATATATTTTATAAAGGAAAATAACTTAACTTGAGACATTTGTGGAAGGCACAGATACTCTGATGGTATACCTGAAACTTTATTGCTAACATTATTTTAAAAACTAGAAAATGATAATGAGAAAACAAAGTTATATGACTTCTAAAAATATTGTTGTCCAAGAAGTTAAAGATCTTACAAAATTTCACAGTATACTGTGAGACAGAAATAAAAGGAACCTAGGTGTATACTATAAACATACATTTTTATACATAATGTATGCACATATAATTGGATTGATATTTTGCTTGAAATATGGTCTTAATATTTTCTCTGTTTAAGTAAATATTCTATAGTTTTGTATATGAATGTTTTCAGGATATTTAAATGCTAAAAGTTTATTTAAAAAATTTTTTTTAGATTTTCTGGGTTTTAGCTTTCATTTTTCATTTTTTTCATTTTTCATTTTACATCAGTAGCATAGGAAGTATATACCACAAAAGAGAGTCTTGATTCTACTTTAGCCATACATAAAACATTTTCGCCAATTTCTGTATTATTCTTAATTAGTTCAAATTTAATAATATAATCAGGAAAAATATATTGTAGAATATCACTTGTGTCACCTACCTGGTTTGGCATCCTGATCTGATGGAGCATCAATTTTGAGTGTCCAAAATCTGTCCTATATCACTCATACAGCCATTCATATCACCACCATTGGTATAAGCAAGATTATAAAGATAAATGGCACTGGATACTGAAGCATATTTCAAGAGAGGGTAATCCAATAGCGTTTAGAACTAGGTGGAGCTAGAAATGAAGTCATCAAAATAGTCTACAATACCTTATTGGCTCAGTGCCATAACAACTATCTAGAAATCTACAACAATCTAGAAAGCCTTACACAACATCACTGCTCTTAGCTCTTTCAAGTGCCAGTTCTGTACCCTGGTATTTAGAATTACAATATATGTGTAAGGAAAAGAATGCCAAACACAGAATTCAGTCTGAATGCAGCTCAGGTCCTATGTTTCATTACATGCAGAATCAGGAGCTGCTTTATTATCACACTATGAGCTATTCTGCTATTCAACTAAGGGAACAAAGCAGATATGATAAAGCACATAGTATCCTGTTTAATAAAAGCAGACTGAAGAAAAACAAGGAATACATTTTAAATTTTAATTTTAATTTGGAGGAAAAAAAGCACAGGCTTCCAAGAGAGTCCTAGCATTAGTAATAGACCTGGACAACAGAGGAGCAGAGAAAAAAAGAAAGTCTCATATAACATAGAGTGGAATGAAGTCCTTAAAATAGAACATCAGTAGCATAGGAAGTATATACCACAAAAGAGAGTCTTGATTCTACTTTAGCCATACATAAAACATTTTCGCCAATTTCTGTATTATTCTTAATTAGTTCAAATTTAATACTGGTATTATGTGAAGATAAAAAATATGCTAAACTTAAAGTAATTACCACTTACCTCAGCTCCATAACTAGCTCTCTAAGTCTTACTTAAAACACAAAACAGTGGCCAGAGCAGTGGTCCAGTGGTAAGACGTTTGCGCACACTCATGCAAAACAAATGTCCATACCTGAAAGGGCGAAATCTCCTTTCTGACTTTCACTTTCTCTGATTAGAAAAGCACCAGTCTGATTTCCTGGATAAAGGAGTTGGTTTTGTGCATCTGCTCTCTTGATTGCTCCAAAAAACCACCTAAAAAGGGGAGACAGTAAACTTTAAATAACCAATCAGCATTTATTTTCTAAGCAAGAAGTTTCTTAAAAAAACATTATAACAAAATATGTGTAATAATCTTTAGTAAAAATTACCTCAGGATTAGTAAAGAGTAGTTTAGGATACTTAAGATAAATTTCCAGAAAGTGTAAGACCCTCACCTGTAATCATTTTTAAAATCTATGAAATTGGAATCTGAGTCACACCTGCTACCACATTCCTTCTCACACCTGTGCTCTGTAAAGTGGTGCAGAATCTTCATTCTATCCAAACAAAGCTTCAGAAAAGGTCTACCACATAGGCTTGCCATGTTTCACACTTTTTTTTTGTTGTTGTTTTTGGGTTACACCCAGCAGCGCTCAGGGGTTACTCCTGACTCTAAGCTCAGAAATCGCCCATCGCTCCTGGCAGGCTCAGGGGACCATATGGGATGCCGGGATCCGAATCACCGACCTTCTGCATGCAAGGCAAACGCATTACCTTCATGCCATCTCTCCGACCCCATCTCACACTCTTAACTTTACCCATCACCACCGAAATATTGCTCTCATAGGTGTTAGGAGGAAAATATTCTAATCAATTAATACTTTATCTTTAAGTGCAAACAGAGATGGAGAGTAAAATGGATAAAGTTCTTGTCTTGCATACAGTTAAATAGCACCTCATGGTCCCCTGAGTCCCACAAGCAAAGATCTCTGTGCACAGAGCTGACAGTGAACTCCAAGTACTGCTAGACGTTGCCCAATCCTTCCCTGATAATTGTAAATAATCTCAAATATATTCAAATAAATTACTAATAAAATAATAGATTACTTAAATTGGTGCTAGTAACATTAATTCATAACCCCCCAAAATAGATGAATTTGGGAAGAGAGCTCAGAGATGACTAGTGCATGTTTTTCATGCAAGGGATCTATGTTCATTCTCCAATACTACATAACTCACCTTCAGCAAATCCAGACATAGCCCTGGAGACCCCAAATACCTTGAAGATATTAAACTGTTTGACTTAGTGTCTGAGAGTGGCACCACATTTTCCTGTACGCTGTTTGTGAGGCTTATCCTCAGAGAACAAACTGATGCAAAATTAAAATTTTATGAGGATTTTGGAATAGGAATTATTTATTGGACATAACAAAAAGAAAAAGATAAGGAAAAGGTTGATATTTATTTTAACATAAATTAAAACTTCTCCAAAAAGTTCATTATAACTTAAAACAAAAGCACAAGTCCTGAGGGGAAAGGAGAAAAAAGTTGAAAAATGTGCATAGAACAGAAATGGAAAATGAAAGGGAAAAAATACTAATTAAAAAATAAGAAAATAAGCACAGCTTAAAATTAGAAATAGTAGGTATATTAAATATAAAAACAAATAAAACATTTAACTAGCCAAAATTTAGAACTCTTAGGTGTATATGGGGGAAATGTTATATATTATATGATAACTGTGGGATCTAATTATTAGAACTAATTTAGTGAACAATTTGTCAATATTTGGCAAAGTTGAATATTTGTATACTATTAACTTCATTTTTTGGATTACATGCTTAAAAATATGCCACAATAACATTCATTATATAATTTTTGTATTAAAGATTTGGGAAATGGCTTAATTCCATAAAAAGAAAGTACATTTCAAAATCTTAGAGATATAAGATGACTATTCAATCATTTGAAAGATAAATTATGAGGTCAACCTAGCTAGTCTAATTCCCAATATTACGTGGTTTCTGGAGCACTGACAGTAGTAACTCTCTAGTACATAGCAGAAAGTACCTCTGTGTACCACAAAATGCACCCCCAAACACTAAATTAATATATATAATACACAGTAAATTTTCTCTTTATAGAACAAGAGAAAATTGTATGCTATAGATTATTTTATCATTTATATAATATTCAAGAAAACACATTAAACTATGTATTTTAATTGATGTATACTTAGTGAAAGCTACATGAATAATTAAAATATTTATCTTAAACTCCATTTCTATAAATGCTATATTTCTTTTGCAAATAATTTAAGCCAAAAATCAATAAAGATCGAAAATAGATGCAGTTTTCTTATTCTGACTGCAATGATTATGCACCAACATTGGAATGTTTGCTGGCATGGAAGAGATAGTACAGGGGTCAAGGTGCTTACTTTCATGTGTCCATTCCCAGACCACGGATGGTTCCCTAGCACAGATCAGAATAATCTCTGACTACAAAGCCAGAAGTAATTGCTTGAGCATAAATGGGTGTGGCCCCAAAACAAACAGCAATGAAAAATAAAAAAAACAAGTAAAAGGAAACAAAAATATTTGATTGTTAAATAAAATGACAAAGAACAAAAATTAAATGTTTGATCAAAATATAAGTGTAAAAACTAAGAATTATGATTTATATGACATTAAATCTTTAAGTTCCTATATTTCATTACCCTAAATAATATTACTTCATTTAATTTTATGCATATGTGTTTTATTTTTTAATTGAATCTCTAAGTCATATTCTTTTTACTATCTAATCTATGTATATATAAGAAAGCAGTTTGGGGAAATGAAATAATACAAAAATAAGATAATTTTTTAATCCCTTTCCCTTCGAATTTTGGATTTTCTCTCTTAATAGTCTGGTATGATCACTTTACAAGTTAAATTATACCAATATTGATTTTTAGTAACAATGAAATTGAGTATTTGGCTAGAAGTATAAGCTCACTTAGTACCTGGAGTTTTACTTGGCTGAACTCCCAACAGGAATTAAAGCATATAAATAAAAAATTGTTTTCTGGATGTAGAGACATTATAATACCATCCTTCATGCTCAAAGATGATGCAAGAGTCATAAATTGAGATCACTAAAGCATGTAATACTGTAGAGACTAATGGACAAATAATACTTCTTTCCAACCACTGTACAAAGTTGTTCTTTAACTTGTGGTTTGAATCATGAACAAAAATGTCAGTATCTGTCTCCTTAATTCTGCCTTCTAGAGCCCCTTCTGACTCCTTACTGGAAGAACAGGCTGGCCAGGTAAACTAATACAGGCACATTAATTGCTGTCTTTAAAAACAATTTTCCAGGGGCCAGAGAGATAAGGCATTTGAAGGCAAGGCATTTGCCTTGCATGCAAAAGGACAGTGGTTCGAATCCCATCATCCCATATGGTCCCTCGTGCCTGCCAGGAGCGATTTCTGAGCATAAAGTCAGGAGTCACCCCTGAGTGATGCCGGGTGTGACCCAAAAACAAAAAAAAAAAAGAATTTTCCAGATATTATGCTGAGTAAAATGAGCCAGAGAGAGAAGGATAGGCATAGAATGATTGCACTTATTTGTGGACTATAAAAAAAAAAGATAGTATGGTGATAATGTCCAGGGACAATAGAGGCAAGGTCCAGGAGAAACCATCCAAGGTAGGAAGGAAATAGTGGGGGAGTGTAGTTAGGGGACAGAAGTGACCCCTCTGACAGTTTAGTTGGAAATGATCACTCTGGATAAGAACTAGGTGCTGTAGGAGATAGTGATAGGTATGATACCCCTTCAACAACAATATTGGAAACCAGTGTCTAAAAGGGAAGGAGGGGCAGAAAGAGAGAGAGAGAGAGAGAGAGAGAGAGAGAGAGAGAGAGAGAGAGAGAAGAAGAAAAATGTCTGCCCTGCCCCAGAGGCAGCGGGAGGTGGGGGGACTGGAGACATTGGTGGTGGGAAAAGTGCACTGGTGAAGGGTGTTGTACATTGTATGTCTGAAACTCAATCATGAACAACTTTACAATTGTGGTTTTAAAAAAAACTATATTATGAACAACCTTCTAACCACAATGTTTAAATTAAATAACTGATTAAAAGAGAAAAAAAACACCATGTTTTGTATGTAGTAGAAAGTTAGTTCCATGAAGGATAAGAATACTTCTGAAGTATAGAGCTTCAGGGTCCAGTTGCATAACATAGTGATGATCCTTGAAATATGGCCATTAGAGTGCATCAACAGTATGTATAAACTTGTTGGATGTGAAATTCAGATTTACTCCATAACTGTTGAGTCAGAAATTCTGGAGTGGAACCCATAATTTGAGTTTTAGTAAATCCCAAGTTTGAGAATTATTTATGCATACAAATTGTGAAGAAATTAAAAATGTCAAAGCAGGGGCCCGGGAGATAGTATAGAGGTAAGGTGTTTGCCTTTCATGCAAAAGGTCATCGGTTTGAATCCCGGTGCCCCTTATGGTCCCCCGTGCCTGCCAGGAGTAATTTCTGAGCATGGAGCCAGGAGTAACCCCTGAGCACTGCCGGGTGTGACCCCCCCAAAAAAAAACAAAAACCAAAAAAAATGCCAAAGCAATGGAGAAGAGTTGGCAATTATATAAAGTAATTTTCTAGTAAAAAACACACACATAAAACAAAGTTTTGTTAATATTTAATAAATATAATCTCATAAGATATGGTATAATTGCCACAAGAGAGATTTTGGTAAGAATAACCAAAATAGAGAGAAAATTATTAATCACCTATAATGTAGGTAAAAGAAATGGTTCTGAATGAAGAATATGTGATGCTTCAGGTTAAATTCTGGCTCTGAACTCAGGGATCATTCCTAGTGGGATCAGGAGTACCATATGACCATATGTGGTGCCATAACTTGAACCCAAATGGGCCACATGAACTATTGTTTTGGACCCATGATAGGTACACACTAGAAGGCAGAGTATGGATTGGAGTGCTAGTACAATTGTTAAGATGCTTGCTTTGAACATGGCGGACCCAGGTTCAATTCTTGAAACCCCATATGTTCCCTCAACTTGCCAAGAATAATACCTGAACTCAGAGCCAGTCCTGATTATCCCACCCCCCCCCACATACCTTTTCTCCCCCTCAAGAAATATATATAGAAGGAAAGAGATTGCAAAACCAATTACAAGTTACAAAGTCTCATTGATAAAATTATTTAATATCCCTCTGCATGTAGTTCCTTATTGATAAGTGGGAATACAATTACCCTGTAAATAAATTTGTTCTGAAATTAATAACAATCATGCCTGTAAAGAATTAGATATCTGATCAAATCGTTCTCAATAACTTTAACACTAATTTAATAAAATTTTATGTACATATATTTTACAATGTTGAAAAACATGAATTAGGGGCCGTGCGGTGGTGCTGGAGGTAAGGTGCCTGCCTTGACTGCACTAGCCTAGGATGGACTGAGGTTTGATCCCCCGGTTTCCCATATTGTCCCCCAAGCCAGGAGCAACTTCTGAACTCAGAACCAGGAGTAACCCCTGAGTGTCACCGGGTGTGGCCCAAAAATAAAAAAAGAAAGAAAAACATGAATTAATGAATATATAAAGTGACCAAAGTTTTCCACATTCAGTCTCTTCATACAGTACAGACTTCTGTCATGTCTGCCATTCTTGCTAGAATACACTGCCACCAGGTGGCAGTAGGCCATTTGTACTAATTCAAATAGGCTAAAACTGTAATATGATTAACTAGAGGAGCTCTCTCTCTCTCTCTCTCTCTCTCTCTCTCTCTCTCTCTCTCTCCTCTCTCTCTCTTATACACATATATTCACACATGTAATTAAAGAATATCAAATTTTATCAAAATGCAAGAAATAATTCTGAAAAATATGTGTGGTACCTCATTACTGTTTACTTATTTCAAGTACTAAAAATATTCTCCCTAGTGATTGGCAAAACAGATATATTGGACACTAATCAGAAAATCATAATTTAGTCATACATTTTATAAAAGATTGAATCCCTGACCCAAAAGTACTAAGATTCTGAAAATATTTTTTTAACATTTCTCCCAAAATAAATGCCATAAACCAGTAGGCAGATTCTGATTCCTAAATAGATTCATTTAAATCTTGTTGTATGCAAAAGCTATAAAAATTGTAGACCAAAAATTTTATAACAACCCAAGATACGGTCATCTGAATCAACCTGCTGTTGAAAGTATAAAGATTTTATTGTCACTACAATTACACACACTGGCAGCAAAATCCTGGTATTTGCTAACACCTACAGTTTGCAGGAAGTATTCATATTCATGTTTAATCATGTATCATATTTAAGTATAAGTTTGAATTTCTTATTCCTTTTCATGATTCATCTGCATTTATCTGTGTTTCGGCAACATAGTCAAGACGACCTTCATGACATTTATGAAGAGTCAGAATCTACAAAATCTTCTTAATCACAGCATCCTTGTGGCTTATATTTAGCCTTGTCAATACTCCCCTCACCCTCACAATATAAATGTATAAGTAATTATTATAACTTAAATATTAATATTGAATAATTATTCAATAATTCCATTACTACTAATTCTACATTGTCCAAGTTATTACCATCACTTGGATTATGGAAAAATTTACATTTGTTCTCATTAGTACTCATGACTTTTGTGTATTACAACAAACTGACAAGGAGTCAGGGGCTATTGTTACAAGTTTTATAACAATCTTTCCCTCCCCTTGGCTCACACTTGATGAATTGTCAAAAATATTTCAGTGGTAAATATATATAAGTACATTATGGGGTTACCTTTATTTATGAAATGATTCCCTGTAAACTTAAAATTCAGACACTAGCTATTTTTTAAACATTATCTTCCTTCCATCTGCTTTCTGTTCCAATTAAACGCATTTCAACTATTTCTAGTGGCATTGCTTAAATTGCCTATCAAGAATTCCTACAGTACTCAGCAACAACTCTTCTGATTTGGCATGTAGTTTATAAAACTAAAGACTGCATTTTTGGGATTTTTTAAGATTATCTTTATGCATGTTTGCTTAAGGCTGCACACTTTCCCAAACCCAAAACAAGCTCTGAAAATAACACATGTATCTTTGGGGGAAGTTAAAAAATAATCATTAATGAAACAATGCATTATAGCTTAACATGAGCATTGTGTTATCTTTTGTTTTATACTGATTATTGAACATTGGATAATTCATAGTTTTAAAATCTGTGTTTGTGCTTGTCACATAGCTTGGTGTGTAAAGTCCTTAGGGGAGAAGGCTTATCTGCCTGGGGCCAGTTGCAACACATCTGATGTTCATTTTCCTCAGATCATAGATACTAGATTGAACCCTCAAAGATTAAAATCTCAAAGAGAACACTTGATCATGGGTGTAATGATCATAATTAAGCTAACATTTCTGTCCTCTCAAATACAAGACTATAGGTAATGAACAAACATAAAGAATGTGTGCTAAAGTGACACTGTGATACCCAGTCCTAGATGAGATGATTCTATTTTACATCATTTGATAAATCTTTTATATCGCTGTTATATACTTTTATAGTTATCAGAAAAGTAAATTAGGAAGGACTTTCCTTATAGAGGAAGTAAGAATTGGTACTTTCCCTCCTGGGGAAAGGATTTGATTAATATGTAAACTCCTTTCTCAGCATTCAATCATCATAAATATGAAATTCCTCATCAATCATTTCTGAACTATATAAAAAAGTTCATAGAGAAATTCAGTCATATGTACAAAAGGAAATTTTAAATTACAAAAGTAATATTGATTTATATTTTAAATAAAAATCCAGTGTCTAAGGGTCAGAAAGGTAGTACAGTAGATAAGGTATTTGCCTTGCACATGGTTGGCAAAGGTTCAGTCCCCATGATCCCTCAAACCACATTCTAACCTAAACCCACTAAGAGTGATCCCTGAGCTCTGACCTAGGACTGGGTGAGGCTTAAAAACTACCCCCTAAAAAATAAACAAACCAGGAGTCTACGTGTCTAATGTATTTCTAATCATCAAACCTGAAGTAAAAATGTAACATTTATCCTAATTTGGGTTTGTAGAGTATTTCTGATAATGACTATTCTAAAAATTATAAAATGTGACTTACAGTTCAAAGCATTCTTCACCAAATTGCTTCTATTTTTGTGACATTCAAAGAAGTTAATTGTGATTTTTTTATAATGACTGGGGTGAAACCTCATAAAAAGCACAATCCTATTCCAATATTTTATTAAAATAAACTCTACAAATGTATTTTTTGTTGTTGTTCTTTCTTCAACAAAAAATAAGAAATTAAAAAGAAATAGATACTAATTTTAGAGATAGTCATCTCAGTTTCCTATCAAAACATTTGTTTAAAAAATAAAACACAGTTACGAAGTGAGAAAAGTAGGGACCAGAAGGTCTGAGGGCAGGGAGGAAGCTTGCAGAGGTCGCCATCTCACCATCCCAACCTAGGCAACCCTGGGACACTGTGAGTGAATGGAACAGTGTCAAAGGTCCTGGAGGAAGCAAGCGGTGGGGGTAGGGGTGCCAATTCAGGCCCCATCTAGGCACCCCTGACTGGAACACTGCAAGTGAAGGGTACAGGGACCAGAGGTCCAGGAGGAAGTGCGTGGGAGTTGTCATCCTGCCGCCCTAGTCTAAGCACCCCTGGAACACTGTAAGGGGACCAGGGATTAGAAGGTCACTCACACTGGCTCAGGAAGGCAGAGGAAGTGTACAGGAGTCACTATCTGTCAGCCTCAGTCCAGGAGGCGCTGGGGACTCTTACTGTGGGAACCAGGGAACAGACAGAAACCACATTTTCAGGTCTTGAAATGCCCCACCCCTTCCTGCTGAACCCGCTGAAAGCTCAGACTTGTCTAACTTATACCGTATAGGTCTAGTCAGCCCATATCCAACACCCAATTTCCTCAGATAATCCACAGCCCATAAAACATTATAAAAAAAATTGAACCACTATTAATATCCCTATCATACTTAGACAAGACAACTGGATATGAAGGCCCGGGAGATAGCAAAAACATTATTAAAAAAATTGAACCACTATTAATATCCCTATCATACTTAGACAAGACACCTGGATAGGAAAAATAAACTCTAAATCAATTATATCCTCAAGCACCTCTAACAACAGACAGTATAACAGACCACTTTATTAAACAACCTGAAAGCCCAACATTTAAAACCACCAAAATGCAAAGAAATATGGGTAATCTAAGGAAAATGCTAGCAGCTGGGGAAATTGAGAGAACCCCTATCAAGTTTCCAAATCTACCAAAACGCATGTGCCCAATAGATGAGTATTTAAAGCAACCATGAATGTCTTCTGAAATTAAGAAATCTATGGATGAACAATTCAACCAACTCAAAGAAGAATTTTTACAGGAAATGAAATAATCCATACAACTGGAGCTAAGGGAAATAAAAAACATGTTAGCAAGTCATAATAGCAGAATCACACAGTTAGAAAAATGCATAGAGGAACTTGAAGAAAAACTACAAAAACAACAACGACAATGCAGTCAATAAGAAAGCAGGAAGGCAAAACATTGGAGGAAAAAGTTAGGTACCTACTGAGCAATGATAAAAGAAATAGCCTACGAATTGTAGGAATACCAGAAGGGGAGGAAAAGGGAAAGGAGTAGAACAAGTAGTGAGGAAAATAATAGCAGAGAATTTTCCCACCCTCTGGGAAGAAAAACCCATTCAAATATAGGAAACATAAAGAGTTCCTAATATAATAGACCCTAACTGACCAAGATCAAGACATATGGTAATGCAACTGGCAAAAAAGTAAAGAGAAAGATGAATTATTTAAAGCAATAAGGGAGAGAGAAACCCTTAAATACAAAGGAAGAGTCATAGGAATAAAACCAGGCCTCCCATTTGAAACAATTCAAGCAAAAAGAGAGTGGAGTGGGACCGGGCAGTGGCGCTGGAGGTAAGGTGACTTGCCTTGCCTGCGCTAGCCTAGGACGAACTGTGGTTCGATCCCCCGGTTTCCCATATGGTCCCCCAAGCCAGGAGCAACTTCTGAGTGCCAGGAGCAACTTCTGAGCGCATAGCCAGGAGTAACCCCTGAGCGTCACCAGGTGTGGCCCAAAAACCAAAAAAAAAAAAGAGAGAGAGAGAGAGTGGAGTGACATATTTAGACTACTGAATGAAAGAAACTTTCAACCTAGAGTCCACTACACGACAAAACTCTTATTCATATGGGAGAGAGAATTAGAAACATTTCCAGACAAGAAAGAACTCACTCTATTTGTGCTAACCAAACCAGCTCTAAATGAACTACTTGTATTACACAATCCAAACCCCCAATTGAAACAACCACTCTATTCAATACAACAGCTCAGCAACTCCATCTGTCAATAATCTCCTTAAATGTGAATGGGCTAAATTCCCCATTTAAAAGACACAGGTAGAGGGTTGGATCAGAAAACAAAAACCAGATATCTTCTGCCTGCAAACACACACACACACACACACACACACACACACTGAAAAGAACAGGATAGACCTAGGTTTAGAATAAAAGGATTATTCAATTATTCAAGTCAATGGAAAACAAAAAGAATCTGGGAGCTCCATTCTTATATCAGACCAAATAGCATTCAACCCCCCAAAAATACTCAGAGACCAAGAAGGTCACTACCTATTGATCAGGGAAACATTAGACCAAGAAGTACTAACTCTGTTCAATATTTATGTGATGACACCAGAGTCATCAAAATATGTAAGACATTTGCTCACAAACTTAGAAAAATATATGGAAGAAACATGATAGAAGTAGGAGATTTCAATACTTCACTATCACCTCTAGACAGATCCACCATGTAGAAAACTAGCAAAGACATAAGAGCCCTAAATGAGAAATTAGAAAAAATAGGCCTAATGAAGATATACAGGGCACTCCACCCCAAGAAACCAGAATACACATTCTTCTTAAGTGCACATGGAACCTTCTCTAGACTAGACCATGCCTTAGGATATAAATCTAATTTACACAAAGTCAAAATATAAGGATTATAAGAAGCACCTTATCAGATCATTATGCAACAGAGATCAAGTTGACTGTATAAAGAAACTGTGGAGAAAATCCCACACCTGGAGATTAAGCAACATGCTACTCAACAACAGTTGGATCAAAGAAGAAACCAAGGAAGAAATAAAAAGATTCCTTGAGACTAATGACAATGAAGAAACCAATTGTCAAAATCTGTGGGACACAGCAAAAGCAGTAATTAGGAGGAAATTCATAGCAATACCGACCTATGTCAGGAAAGAGGAAAATAACAAAATCAACAGTATACAAGAC
>PVKC010026202.1:0-16213 GCA_004027635.1 Crocidura indochinensis | reverse complement strand
ACAGCTTAGTGGTCTTATACTTGTTTGGTCTTGGTACTTCCCTTATTTCCCTCTCTAACTGGGAGGTGGGACTAGATAGTTCTAGTTATGCGGTTTTGTTTGATTAAGAAAAAAGTGATAAACTGGGGAAAAATCAAATATGCCAAAAATGGGCGGAGTCCTTCTAGAGGTGCTCATCATCGGTTTGAGAGACCAAGGGGAAAAGGAAGTTGAAACACCTCAACAATGCAAAAAGAAGTGTCAAATAAAATAACCAGTGAGCACTCCAATAATAAAGATAAGCACCACATAAAATCCATGGTCTTGAGATAATAAAAACAAAAAACAAAAAACAAACAAACAAAAAATGTGGCTGAGAGAAAAGAAAAATAAATAAATAAATATGAATGGAGACAATAACTTAACTAACCACACCAAAACAAAGAAATTGTCAAATACTAGAGAGATAAATACAGAAAAAATTGTTTTGTGCTTTTTGCCATTTTTTTCCCCTCCTGCAAAGGCACAGTAAACATTGGGGTCATTCGAAAAGGAATTTCCTTGGCCTACAAGATATAGGGTTTCTCCACCCTTGGAGTATATTGAAGTAGAAAACTTTTATTGGAGATTATACGAAGGGATTATTCCTGACTCTCTGCTCACGAATCACTCCAAGCTGTGCTTGGGGAACCATATGCAGTGCCAGGTATCAAACCAGACTCATGCAATACAAGTACCTTAACCCCTTCACTATTCACTGGCCACAAATAGAAATTTTGGCACAAATATATAAAAAATCAAGAGGATAAATAAGTAATGTACTGATTTATTTATTTTGTTTGTTTGATTTGGTTTGGTTTTTGGGCTACACCCAGTGGCACTCAGAGGCTACTCCTAGTTCTACTCTCAGTAATCATTCTGACATGCTTGGAAGAATCGTATGGGATGCTGGGGATCAAGCTTGGGTTGGCCCATGCAAGGCAAATGCCCTATTCATTTTGCTATAGCTCAGGCCGTACTGATTCATTTCTTAGTATGAAGCATTCATGCTTTATAGTGTCATCAGAAAAATCTAAAAATAGGGCCCAGTGAGATGGCACTAGATGTAAGGTGTCTGCCTTGCAAGCACTAGCCAAGGAAGGACCGCAGTTTGATCCCCCGTCGTCCCATATGGTCCCCCCAAGCCAGGGGCAATTTCTGAGTGCTTAGCCAGGAGTAACCCCTGAGCATCAAACGGGTGTGGCCCCCCCAAAAAAGAAAAAGAAAAATCTAAAAATAAATAAATCAATATGTCGAGTTAGAGTATTACCCCACACATACATTCTTAAGTTTCTTAAAAAGAATCTTCTCTAGGACCAGAGCTGTGGTGGTGCAAGTAGTAAGGCATTTGCTTTGCATATGGCTAACATAGGACGAACCTCGTTTTGATCCCCCCAGTGTCCCATATGTTCCCCAAGCCAGGAGCGATTTCTGAGTGCATAGTTAGGAGTAACCCTTGAGCATCACTGTGTGTGCCCCCCCCAAAAAAGATCTTTCTCTTGTTCCATAAGAATTGAAGTTATAATTTTATTTTATATAAGAATTATAAAATATTTGATTGATTTTCTCAGTAAAATTAAGCAGATGGTTTAATTCATAAATCTAATGGTCAAGATTATATATTGGATTAAATTAGCAAATATGATCAATGATCAAGTATTTGTTAATTCCTTTGACAGTGTTTATTCAAAATATACCATGTGATGCAATCATGCTACCAGTGGTCCTCAAACTACGGCCCGTGGGCCACATACTGTATTTGTTCCCATTTTGTTTCTTCACTTCAAAATAATATATATGCAGTGTGCATAGGAATTTGTTTGTAGTTTTTGTTTTTACTATAGTCTGGCCTCCAACGCTCTGAGGGACAATGAACTGGCCCCCTTTTTAAAAAGTTTGAGGACCCCTGTTAGGCTGTGGGGGCACCAAATAAGACACGTCCTTTCTTTTCCTCACAATGCTAACAACCTAAGTGATTAGGACAGCTTTGGGGATTGCTATGATATTGAAAATATCATAGCTTCATAATGGGGCAGGAGCAGTGGCTCAAGCGGTAAGGCGTCTGCCTTGCCCACGATAGCCTAGGAAGGATCGAGGTTCGATCCCCCGTGTCCCATATGGTTCCCCAAACCAGGAGCGATTTCTGAGTGCCTAGCCCAGAGTAACCCCTGAGCTGGTCACCGGATGTGGCCCAAAAACCAAAAGAAAATATCATAGCTTCATTAATTGCAATAGCTCATTTTTGGCTTTATCAGAGATATATCTCTCATAATGTCCTTTTGCTCATTGATTTCTTTTTGTTGTTGTTTTCGTGGTTTTTTTTGTTTGTTTTTGGGTCACACCCAGCAGTGCTCAGGGGTTACTCCTGACTCTATGCTCAGAAATCACTCCTGGCAGGCACAAGGGACAATATGGGATGCAGGGATTCGAACTATCGTCCTTCTGCATGCAAGGCAAATGACTTACCTCCATGTTATCACTTCAGCCCCCTCATTGATTTCTTTAACTTGGAGAATACTGCTAGAATACACCATGGAAAGGAAAAATAATATAATCAGAATTATGTGTTTCATAATTCTGTGTAATCTAAAATATGAAAACATAGATGATAGTCATTGAAACTGAGTATAAACCACACATTTGTTACTTTGTACAGGTGGCCAAATCATGTATTCTCTTGAAGAATCAGAGTCTTGTCTTTATATCCATTAGAGTCCCAAATGACAGCCTTGCAGGTTTATAAAGACCAAATAAGATGCTGTTGTTAAGATATTCCTTTGGCATAGTGCCTGCACATAATACTTTTTCACTAAATGGTAGTTATTCTAATAGACTATTATATCATTAAATATTTTTATTTTATTTTAGTTCACATCTGGTACTGTTCCAGGATTACTCTCAGCTGGCTCTTGAGAGTTACTCTGGGTAATGTTCAGGGGACTATATCATACCTGGAATCAACCTTGGACCTCATAGATGCAGAGCTTGTGCTCTGTCACTTTGAGTTTCCCTAGCCCAAGTATTGTTATAATCTGAATCTTCGATAATTCTCCCCAGACTTATAAATGTATACATCTATACACACATGTATACATATATATTTATACTAACCTTTCTGAAAGTTAAAAGTGTTGTACAATAAATAGTAGAATTTGGGGGCAAGTGGCCACACCTAACTGTGCTCAGGGATTACTCCTACAGAGCAATCAGGGAACCATATTGGGTGTCAAATCAGGGATCAAATCTGGGTTGGCCATATGCAAGGTAAGTGCCCTACCTCACTATACTATCTCTGGTCCAATAAATAATAGACAGTTTTTAGAAAGTTTGCACTGTTAGACCAGAAACAACCCCCAGCACTACATGACCCTTTAAGCAGAACTAGAAGCTACTCTAGACCAATTCCATGGAAGTAACCGCTGAGCACCATGGGTCTGACCCCAAAACAAGCAAACAAAATTATAAAGAAATCCAAAATTTGTTTGGATGTTAATTAAATAAAAAATAAATTTAATACTCCTTCTAAAAATTTAATACTCATTAAGCTCTTCTTGCCTACTATGGGTAATTATAGTATGCATTAACATAGTTAGGATAGTTATAAAATCAAATATCCAAGATCCCTGTGGACATAAATTTCTCTAAAATTTTATATAAATTGTGCAGATTCCAAAGACTGGGGAAATTGATTAAAAATATATTGATCCAGTTGGCAGTGCATATGCCCTAAATCTACCATGCAGTTGGAAGACTTGACTGCCAGAAAAACTAGAAAGGTAATTTGATGTAAGAGGTGTTATTTGTTATGACAATGACAGCAAGAACTTTGAGCAAGTTAAATCTCTCTTGAACTTAGACTTATACTAATCATAGGCTTTTTAATGGACTGCAGTCTAATAGTTCAATATGATGAATTATTATCATCATGGAAAATTTCTCTTTGAAAATTTTCCAAATCGATTGCCTTTTTTTACCCCTTTTTATAGGTAATTATAAATTGCAACTCAATAATAGGTCAACCTTAATTCTCATGCTAATTTTTTAAATTTTTTGTTTAAAGCATTGTGATTTACAAAGTTATAAGTTTTAGACATACAGTGTTTCAGCACCAGTTCCACCACCAATGTCAACCTCCTTCCATTAATATTCCCCAGGTCCCTCCCATGCCACCTCCTCACCAACTAAGCCTGCCATCATGAGAAGCACTTTTTTTTTTAAGTTTGTTAAAGTTTGAGTCTCAAGATTTTATTGTTGTTGATTCCATAGCTTGGATATTTAGTTCTATTCCTTCTTCACTCCTTCAATGCACCTGAGTCCCCTTTGGCCGCTGTCCCCATTTTTTCACATCTGTCTTTCTCCTCCTCCAATCAGTTTTTTTCTTTCTCCTTATTGTACTCTGGAGCCAAGAGTATTCTAGATGATGCCCATTTATATCATTGCATTTCTTCATGCAGTTATTCTAAATACTGCATACAAGTGATATCCTATATTTATCCTCTTCTGACTTACTTCATTTCACATAACTTCTTCCAGTTTCATCCACATTGCAGTGAATTGCATGATTGCATCATTCCTTAGAGCTATGTCATATTCCACATAACATCTTCCAGTTTCATCCACATTGCAGTGAATTGCATGATTGCATCATTCCTTAGAGCTATGTCATATTCCACTGTGTGTATATACATATATATAATATGTGTATATATATACATATATATCAAACCTTCATGATCCACTAATCTGTTGTTAAACATGTAGGTTGATTCTCATTCTCAGCTATTGTACTGAGTGATGTGATGAATTATGATGTGAATTATTTCATCTTTTCTTATTTCTTCATAGTATTATATTGTATATTTATATCACAGTTTCCTTATCCATTCAGTTCTCTTTGGACATTTGGGTTGTTTCCAGATCTTGACTATTGTACTAAAAACAGCAAGAACCATAATTCACACTAATTTCTAATTAACTACTTGACCAATCAAATAAGCCATATATGGGTTCACTTGCTTATTTAGTTTTTTGGATGAAAGGTTCTTATTGTTTTTTGTTACGTTTTGGATGTGTTAAATCTGTTCACCACCCAGGCAATTTTCCAACATTACATGATAATCTTATTAGAGTGTAAATTCCATGAAGATAGTGATTTGGGCTGCATTGTTTATTGCTACCAAACCAATGCTTAGCACATAGATAATACAAGTATTTCTTGGATGGGTAGGTATTTCTTGGGTAGGTAGGTAGTTGGATGCATGGAAGATAAATGACTTTAATAACTTGATTAACTAGGTAATCATTGACCATTGTTTCCTTTGATCTATACTCATAATAACCAGTAGCCAAATGCTCTCAAGTACAGTACAGTCTAGCTTTGAACATATTTTAATAATTTATTAAACTTTTAATGTTTAATTTTACAAGAGCAATAGTAAACTAATTTAAGTAGAATTTTAAAATTCTACCAGCATTAAATTCACCCAGCATTGCTCAGTTGTTACTCCTGGCTTTGAGTTCAGAAATAACTCCTAGCAGGTGCAGGGGCCGTATGGAATGCCAGGAATTGAACCTGGGTTGGCTGCGGACAAGGCAAATGCCCTACCTGCTGTACTATCACTCCTAATTTTTAATTTTTTAACCAGAGGTTCTGATTATTTCTTAATTTGTCCAATGTTTGGCATAGAGGTAGGTTTATAATTCATAATTATTAGGTAAATAACAATCTTTGAACTGCATATTTCTAAGTGCTTCTTTGTCTTAAATAGGACTGAGAAATTGATTTTCAAAAAAGTAAAACATGCTCTTTTATCTGTTCTGCATTCTCCATTTCTTTCCCTAGGACTCTTCTCTAATCAAGTTGCTTCTTTTCTTTTGTTTTATATAATGAATGAAGAAATTTGTTTGGATTTTAGATCTAATAAAAATAACAAATTTTTAGCAGAGGACTGTTAAATAAAGAATAATATGAGACTCTTCAGGAACTGGTACCATAAAGTACAAGGAATACTGAGTTTATGTCTTTTTCTCTATACAGACTAGCTTCTTTGTGGTGTTCATTTTCTCTCTCCCACATTTTCTCAGTTTAGTTTTACAAAACTTCACAAATCCAGGGTCTAGCTGCGATGGCGAACCTATGGCACACATGCCAGCAGTGGCACTCGAAGGCCTTGCAGTTGGCACGCGGGAAGGTCCACAATTAAAATATGCAGTGCGTGCCGCATAGTTTTTAGATACTAAAATCTTGTTATTAAGGTTTAATTGATGTGCTGGCACTTTTGAGGAAATTATTTGGTTTTGTGTGGCAGTTCGGATATGAGGGCTCAAAAAGGTTAGCTATCACTGGCACTACTGACCTAATCTTTTATTTAAATTTTATCTTATTTCAAAATTCAGGGACTGGAGTTATAATACAGTTGGTAGGGTGTACATCTTGCACATGGCTGACTTGGATCCCTTCTTTGGCATTCCAAATGGTGCCCTGAAAATCCCCAAGAGTGATTCCAGAGTGAAGAGTCAGAAATAACCCTGAAGTATCACCTGGTATACTCCCTCCAAAAAAAAACGCCAAAAATTCAGGATTGAGATTTAGCTCTTTCAGATGAGTCAGATATTGGTCCACAATCTAATCAGCTGTAGCATTGGAGATAAATTTATTGATTAAAAAGTCAAAGAAACAGAACTAATACTAGAAGAAGAAAAGATGAACATATCTAAGGCAAACTTTCTCATATTTTATGTCAACTACATTAATGTTTATATCATACTGTTTTACTCCTACAAAATTGCAAAATTGCTAAATTTTATGCTAATATATTTTGTTTCTGATTTTTTACATTATGTATTATTTTCTTGAAATTATAAAGTTATTAAGACAGAGATTATAAATATACCTGTGCTTCTTATATGTTAGGGAATTGCATCAATTTACAAGATTAACTTTGTCCTTCTAGGGTTTTCTGGAAACTGTATCGGCTGTGGAGAAAGAGGATTTCGGTATTTTACAGAATTTTCCAACCACATTAACTTGAAGCTCACCACCCAGCCAAAGAAGCAGAAGCACTTAAAGTACTACCTAGTCAGAAGCTCCCAGGGTGTACTGTCAAAGGGACCTCTTATCTGCTGGAAAGGTAGTGTCAGCTTCTAGGAGAAAAAGGGAAGGTCTTGAGGAGGTTATGATAATGAGAAGTGACCCATACAGACTTCAGAATCCAGGTGTGATATAGATAAATATTCCAATTTCAGAAGGCTATACAAAAAAATTGAAACCCTCTGGCAGGTTATGTGACTTGTTCTTTTATATTTTTAACAGAAACTATTCCAGTTTAGGCAGATGCCTATCGCTGTATTTTTTTCCTTGAAAGGGTGGAGTATAGCCAGGGGGAGGAGGAGAGGACTGGAGGTTCTCTTCCTAAAACTTTGTTATTTATAGAGGACTTCAAAGCGTTGGCTTTATGATCAGATGCTCCTTGAACTTCTATTACATTTTGTAATTCTAAAACATCTGTATTAAAAAAATTTAATTGGGGCCTGGAGAGATAGCAAAGCAGTGTTTGCCTTGCAAGCAGCTGATCCAGGACCAAAGGTGGTTGGTTGATTCGAATCCCGGAGTCCCATATGGTCCCCCGTGCCTACCAGGAGCTATTTCTGAGCAGATAGCCAGGAGTAACCCCTGGGCACCGCCGGGGGTGGCCCAAAAAAAAACAAAAAAAATTTTGTTTGCTTGTTTTGTTTATGAGCCACACCTATTGGTGCTCATAAATTGGGAACTATTCCCAACTTGGTGATACTCAGGAACCATGTATAGCACCAGGGATCAAGTCCAAGACAATCATACAGAGCATTTATTACAGCCTATTGAGCTTGTTTCCCTGATCAGATATTTTAATATAATTATTTATAGCTAATTTTTGGGGGGGTTTTGGGCCATGCCAGGTGACGCTCAGGGGCTACTCCTGGCTATGTGCTCAGAAGTTGCTCCTGGCTTGGGGACCATATGGGACACGGAGGGATCGAACCAGGGTCTGTCCAAGGCTAGTGCAGGCAAAGCAGACACCTTACCTCTAGCGCCACTGCCCGGCCCCTTGCTAATTATTTTTACTATAAGTAAGCACACTTTAGAATAAATAATGCTATCCTACAATGCCAAGTGAAATATACCAATAAGCAAACAAATTTTTATTTCTTTTAAGTTAGGAAGAACTTATTCATAGAAATGAATTCAGGTGAAACCTCATACCGTAATGTAGCTAATAAGATTTACCACATATTCTCTTCATTGTTCAAAGCAGGGAGATATGTAATCCTTACTGTTTCAAACATTTCTTGATTGCTGAGATTTTTATCTCAGTTATTATATTATTTTGTTTTTGTTTTTGTTTTTTGGGTCACACCCGGCAGTGCTCAGGGGTTACTCCTGGCTCCATGCTCAGAAATTGCTCCTGGCAGGCACAGGGGACCATATGGGGCACCGGGATTCGAACCGATGGCCTTTTGCATAAAAGGCAAACGCCTTACCTCCATGCTATCTCCTGGGCCCCACTCAGTTATTATATTATTAAAGATAACACATGTCTTAATTTTTCCATTTTCTTGCAAGATTGTAATCTAGTCATGAAAAAATAAGATAAAACTCCAATAAAAGTACAGATCTACCTGAGTCTTACTCTTATTTTTTGTTTTCTGTTTGTTTTTTATTTGTTTGTTTGTTTTGAGTTCATACCCAGCATCACTGTGGGGTTACTCCTGGCTCTGCTCTGCATTCAGAAATCTCTCCTGGCAGGCTTGGAGGATCATATGGGATACCACAGATCATACCCGGGTTGGTCCTAGGTCGGCAGCATGCAAGGCAAACGCCCTCTCTACCCACTGTGCTCCAGCCCCTTCTTGAGTTATTCTTAGTTGCATTGAAGTTAAATGTAACTCCTTAAGAAATAACTACATGGGGGCCAGGCGGTGGCGCTGGAGGTAAGGTGCTTGCCTTGCCTGTGCTAACCTAGGACGGACCACGGTTCGATCCCCCGGTTCCCCATATGGTCCCCCGTGCCTGCCAGGAGCGACTTCTGAGTGAATAGCCAGGAGTAACCCCTGAGCGTCACCGGGTGTGGACCAAACCCCCCCCCCAAAAAAATAAAAAAATAACCACATGTTCTATCTCAGGTACCATCAGGTTTTAAATTTTGTGGCCATTAAATCATAAGAGAATTGGAAATAGCTTAATTTTAACATCTAATAAATCTTCCTCCAGAAGAGTATTTTAAGCACCATAAACCAAATAAGAAATGAAAAATTAGAATAAATATGTCTTTTGTGCTTTTTTTTCCTTTGGTTTTTTTTTTTTTTGGGCCACACCCGGTGACGCTCAGGGGTTATTCCTGGCTATTCGCTCAGAAGTCGCTCCTGGCAGGCACGGGGGACCATATGGGGACCCGGGGATCGAACCGAGGTTCATCCTAGGTTAGCGCAGGCACCTTACCTCCAGCGCCACTGCCCGGCCCCCATCTTTTGTGCTTTTTAGCTGGTGTTTGTGTATGTGTGTGTGGTGTTGTTCGATTTTGATTGCATAAAAATTTTAAACTTATTTTGTTCTTTTGTTTTTGTTTTTGTTTTTGCTTTGGGGTCACACCTGGCAGTGCTCAGGGGTTATTCCTGGCTCCATGCTCAGAAATTGCTCCTGGCAAGCACGGAGGATTATATGGGACGCAGGATTCGAACCAATGACCTTCTGCATGAAAGGCAAATGCCTTACCTCCATGCTATCTCTCCGGCCCCACTTATTTTGTTCTTAATTTTACTTCATCTTTTTGATAAAGAATAATAGCCTTTACGAGACAGAGTCACAGTACTGCAGTCAGAATGCTTTCCTTTTTGGTTCACTCCCCAGAATCCTATATGGTCCCTGGAACCTTCCAGAAATGATCCCTGAGCAGAGAATCAGAGATAAGCCCTGAGCACTTCCAAGTGTGGCCCCATGACCTAAAAAATAAATAATAACATCTGTGAAATTGTTGTGATACAGATACCCTGAGTAGGAAGTTTCTGAGTTTGGAACTGAAATAAAATATGTATATATAAAACTATAATATTATTTTTTATACTAGAATATATCTTTATTTATCTAATTTTTTGTCATAGTCATGGTTAATGTTCATGAGAAAGCAAGTCATTCTAACCCAACAGTTTATTTGTTTATTTTTTATTTTTAATTATGTGAACAATGATGCAAAGAAAGAGGACAAGGTAAAGTTACAATCGAAGGACAATCACCCAATCACCCAAAAACAGAGTTCTTAGAAGAAATCCCCCTGCTGACATCTTAATTTTAAACTTATAATCAAAGAAAGATAAAACAGAGCCCACGTACAATTACTTTGTCCCTCAGGACCCAGATTGTAGTACATTATAAATTTTCTTAGCGGTATACAAAGCAATCTAAAGCCATAAAATTTATGTAATTCCTTAAACTTTGGTGGGCCTATGCAAATGATAATTGCCACTCTAACACTGTTTTTACTGTGATCCTTTGACTCTAAACCTAAAAAAAACACTTAAACTTTTGAGGTTAACTTAAACTAATATGCATATGCATGAAAATGTAAAACTATAATATTATTATGCATATATAGTAAATATAATGTGGATATAACCTTTGAAGGTAAAAAACAATAGCTGGGAACCTTAACAGATTTCTCCCACAATACAGATTTCTTGTCTTCCTTTCCGTTCCTTTTTCCTTGTCTTAAAATCTTTTCAGAATTTGAAACAAAACAAAATAATATTTAAAATAAATCTAAGGAAGGTCAAAGAATAAGTTATAGAAAATTACCTTTAATCTTTGTGACTCTGATAAGCTTGGACATTCACAATGTCATTTACAACTTTATTTTTTACATGCTGGCTTTAAAAACTATTATGTGATATAGTGAATATAATTGATTGGAAGTTATGATTTTTATAGTATTTGACACCTACTGAATCAGTGAAAAGTATTTTTTTTTTGGTTTTTGGGTCACACCCTGTGATGCTCAGAGATTACTCCTGGCTATGTGCTCAGAAATCGCTCCTGGCTTGGGGGCCATATGGGACATAGGGGGGTCAAACTGCAGTTCTTCCTAGGTCAGCTGCATGTAAGGCAAACACCCTATCACTGTGCTCCGGCCCCATAGTATGTTTACTTTAATATGAAATTTAGGCAGTGGATAAATAGTGTAGGGGTTAAGGTGCTCTCCTGGCATACAGCTAACTGGCTGATTCCAGAGTACATGGTTCCCTGAGCACTGCCATAAGGTATTTGTAAGCACCAAGCTGGAAATAGCTTCTGAGCCTCACTGGATGTAGCCCAATTTCCCCAACAAGGGTTGGCATTACTTGAACCAATAATCATCTTAAATTTTGTCTACCTATTCCTTTTAATAAAATCAAATAATAAGATTCAGAATGTTACTAATTTCTCTCCCCTTTCTATATATTTTTCTTTGTTTCTACTTTTGAATATAAGGTAGAGTAAATAATGTTGAAGGCAGCTTAGATGGAGTCTAGGTTACTAGACTTAAAACAATCCAGGACAAGGGCCAGTACAGCAGATAGGGCATTTGTATTGTTTGCTGCAATCCCTAGCATTTGGTCCAATTTGGTCCAATCCCTAGCATCCGATATGGTACTCCTAGCCCACCTTGAGTGATCCTTGAGCTCAAATCCTTGACCACACCCTGAGCATCTTTATAAATCGTTCATTTTTGAGCCTCTGCCCCATAGAACTAGCAGAACGATCTTGTTTTCCTGTAGCACATAGTTTATGAAGAACAAAGGTCTGGTTTTAATTTATCTCCCTTTGCTTTGTATGCATGTCTGGCCCAGGAAAGACAAGTTATGCTTATTGTCTTGCACATTCTATTAAAGTAAGATTAGGAAAATGGAGACCTTTTAGAGAAAGTGGATACCATTTGAGTAGCAACAATTTATTTTAGATATTCCATGGATTGTGCCATATTGCCTGTTTTAACAAATACTGTTCTCCTTACCAATGTGATCTTTCTCCCTTCCAGAATGTAAAAGCCGACAATCCTCTGCTACTTGCAACTCTATAAAACCAAATTCTTCAGTGTCATCAACTGTAACACCAGAAAATGGCACAGCTAATGGATACAAATCAGGATTTCTTTCAATAGGTAAGGAGTATTTTGTTTTGGAATTTTAAGGAACGGATAGATATTTATGAGGCTTTTTTGTGGGGATCACACCCGGTGGTGCTCAGGGGTTATTGACTGCACTCAGGAATCACTCCTGGTAGACTCGGGAACCACATAAGGATCAAACCTATGTCAGCTATGTTCAAGGCAAGCACCCTACGCACTGTAGTATTGCCCCAGTCCTTATGAGGCATTTTAGAGTTACCACTGGCTTATTTAAATATAGATATTGTCTTTTTTTTTCTTTTCTTTATTTTTAAGGGAGCACACCTGGAAATACTCAGGGGTTATTCCTGCGTCTATACTCGGGAATTATTTTTGACAGTGCCCAAGGGGTTATATACAATACTGGAGAACAAACCTCAGTAGGCCGACTGTAAGGCAAGTGTCCTACCTACTATACTATCACTTCAGTCACCTGAATATAGACATTTTAACTAGATATGTTATTTAAATTTCTATTAAAATTGGCTGCCATTATGATTCAAATGACTGGGATGATAATACAATGGGCAAGGCACTTGGGTTGGCATGCATCTCTGGCATCCCATAGGTCTCCCCAAGTCCTTCCAAAGTAAACCCTGAGCCCAGAGACAAGAGTAAGCCCTGAACAATTCTGAGTATGACCAAAAATTAAAATTAACATGACCTCAACTGTGAGTGGATCAGACAGATAATAAAGGGATTAAAGTTTTTGCCTTGCATGTGGCAAACCCTCCTGCTCTTCACGGCATTTATAGTCCCCCAAACACCACTAGGCTTCACTACTGAACACAAGGCCATGATTGGCACCTGAGCTACCACCAGATAAGACTCAATTCTCTTCCCATCAAAAAACAGAAAACAAACAAAAATTAAAAAAAGAACCCCTCAGGCGAGAGCCATCACACAGCTGATAGGGCATTGGCCTTGCACACAGTAGACCCAGGTTCTACTATAGTATCCCATATAGTCCCCTGAGCCTGCTAGTAATTTGTACTCAGTAATTTCTGAGTAAAAAGTCAGTGCACTAGGAGTGCTCCACCCCCCAAAAAACCCACAAAAACAAAACTCTCAACCTTGTGATTGGTGAATCTGTGAATGGCCAGAACCCCAAATCCCAACATTGATAAACAAAGAACTAACACCATAGAAAGTTCAGCCAAAGCATAGCATGTTTCTAAGAGTCATCTAACAGTGAGTCAATATGTGAAAATCTAGATATGAGGGAAATTTGCTAATAGCTATCAGGTCATATGTATTGTGGGCAAAATCATAAATACTTGAGATCTAGAGTTAGACTATTATAACAGTTAGCTAAAATAAAGGAAATATTGTACCGATTGGAATTTCAAATGTAAAGGATTGAAAATTACAATGGAAGAATCTAGGGTCTAATTTCTAGTGGTGCAAGGGAGAAATTTTGTTACAAATAGCCAGATAAAATTTTAGTGCCTAAAACTAGGGTGTAGTATCTAAGCAGAATCAGCAGAAGGACTGATATGATACTGAACAGATAAGTTACTAGTAGTCTAAGACTTCTAAAAATTCTTCCAGTAGCAGAACTGCTTGTCCCAGGCCCTGAGGTCAAGATGAGGCTCCAGGTGGAACATAATGTTTCCAGGTGGCTGAAAGGCTAGAGGGCTGTAACTGAAAAGATCACTGAAGATAGGGTTTGTGAAAATTATTCAGAACCAAGTTCTAGCTTAGGCAAGTAGAAAAGTAATTTTTAAAGAATGTGTAGACTTTTTTCAATTTTTTTTTTGGTGCACTAGACCGTTTTGCTTCAGTGCAGTGCCAGTGTCCACAGTAAGTTGAAAGAAGATTGCCCTCATTTACTTCATTTTGTATTATTCTTTCAAATTAATGTAAAATGTTGATGAGTTGGTAAATTTTTCTACTTATTTTTAGGGTGGTATGTTTATTAGATTTTGTTAGCAACAGTAGCAATGAAAATAAGACTAACTTTATCTCATTACTTGCTGCAAGTCTGCATTGAACTGCCACTGTTTTATACTGGAGTTTAAAAGTCTAACATTTAAAATACCCAGAGACAGAGAGATAATGAGTTAAGTAAAAGTGCTTACTTTGCATATGTTCAGTTTGGGTTCAAATACCTAGTACCACATGTGACCCCTGAATACCACCACCAGAGTAATCCTAAAGCAGGGAGTCAGCAATAGTTGCTGAACACTACCTCATGTGTCACCCCCAAAAGAACTAAACTGTCCAAAAGATTTAGTTAGGGAAGAGGGAAATGGGGGGCATTGGTGGTGGGAATATTGCAGTGGTAAAGGGGTGTCCTTTTTATAACTGAAACCCAACTACAAACATGTTTGTAATCATGGTGCTTAAATAAAGATATTAATTTTTAAAAATTTAATTAAATTAAAAAAAGATTTGTTAGAGGCTATAATCAAACAGGAGAAGAATAAGAATAATAAATAAAGTATCTGGTCACTAACTATTTATGGAAGAAAAAATTTTACTCTTAATGTTATAAAATTAATCGTAATACAATAATAACAAGCACATACAACTTGGGGCTAATAAAATATATTATTAAAACTATTCTTAGGGGTCAGAGTGGTGGCTCAAGTAGTAAAGCGTCTGCCTTGCCCGTACTAGCCTAGGACGTACGTTCAATCCCTGGTGTTTCATATGGTCTTCCATTGGAGCGATTTCTGAGCATATAGCCAGGAGTAACCCCTGAGCTGGTCACCGGTGTGGCCCAAAAGCAAACAAACAAAAACCCTATTTTTATAATTTTTATTTGTTTTCAACAAAAATTTAGCAAATGTTTATATGTTCTAAGACCAATGCTGCAAGGCAGGGTTGCCATACTTGGATGATTCTGTTAATATAAAAGCCATAGGAGATCAGTAACAAAGCACTGCTTTCCCGAGAAGGGAGGAAAATACCTATGTTCAAAACATATAATTAACCATATATGAATATTAATAAATAGTAATAAAATTTAATTATATCAGGAAATGTGTTTTAAAAATTAATATTGTTGCTGTAAATAGAAGAATTCAGTTTTTTTTTTAATTTGTTTGTTTCAGTTTCTGGGTCACACTAGTGGTTCTCAGGTGTTAGTCCTGACTCTGCACTCAGGAATTACTTCTGGGGGCCAAGGGGACTATATAGAATCCAGGTAGGCTGTATGCAAGGCAAATGCCCTTACTTGTTACACTATTGCTTCATCCCCATGAGTCAGGTTTTAGCAAAAGATACATGGTTAAGGCACTTACAATACATGCTACATGGCTGACTTACCAATGAAAGTAAGTGTTCTATAATTAACCAATATTCTGTATGTTCTTTGTAGAGATGAAAGTGGTAGTTTAACCATGAAATTATCAATTTTAAGGCACTCCAGAGCATGAGGGGAGAAAGACTTTTTAAAGACTTTTTTAAATTACTTTATTAAACACTATGGTTTATAAGGCTATTCATAACACAGCTCATTTTTCCCTCACAGTTACAAAGTTGTTTATGATTGAGTTTCAGTCCCATATATTCCCCTTCACTGGGTTCGTGGACCATACTTGGTGCCAGGAATCTAACCTGGATTGACCATATTCAAAGGAAATGTTCTACCTGTTGCATTATTGCTCCAACCCTGTGATGAATTGTTTCTAATTCTTCAACAATTGTTTCTTTCTACAAATAATAAGAATGGTAGACTAAAATATCACATTAGTATTGTGATATCATAGCATTATGATGTGTGTGGCTTTTCCTTAGCTGATCACATTCATCGTTCAATAGGAGATTGCCTTCTTAATCTGAAATCAGTGTTTCTTAGCTTGAAATGTGTGTATGTACACTGAATAGTGTTTGAAAAAGGATTAATTTACACTTTATGTAGCTGTGCCCTAAGTTCAACCTGCTAAGCATTGTGAATTCTGTTCTATCTACCTTGGCACTTATCCCTGGATTATTTTCTTCCAATATACTTATATCATTGTTAAGTAACATTTTAATTAATTAAATAATCTCAGTAAAATATTCTCTCTTTTTTT